>JAIPRN010001185.1:0-52098 GCA_025469175.1 Geopemphigus sp. TES_GeoC_2020 | reverse complement strand
CGGTTCACATTGTCAAATCATAATTAAGTCTGGTCTAGTTTCGGTCTAAACAATAATCATCTAGTCCGGTCCAGTCCACAAAAACTTGGACCGTGCAGAGCACTATGTGGCGGCAGTGCGCGCGCGCGCCATGCGTACACGGTCGTGGATAGACTCGCGGAGCTAGCGGAATTCGGCGTAAATCGCGGAAATTTGATTAAAGCCCGGGAAATTTGAACCGCGTAAGTTGAACGCGTGTAAACTTGTTTCTTGTTGCTACGACTTATATACGGACCAACGATCGCGGTATGGTCGGAAATGGAATCGCGGACATCGCGATTGTATATTCGTGTGTGTATATATATGTACGTGTGCGAGTGTACGCGCGAGCGCGCTACAAAGACAACTAGAACGGGCGGTGACGAGGCTGGCCCACGAAGATTTATAGCGTTAAAAACATGAACGGCGCGAGAATTTTCTATAATCACCGCTATAATTAAAATCGCGGCGCACATATGCGCTTGGGGTATTCCACGGCGCGTTTCGTGATTTATTCTCGACGATATTTTGTTAAAAAAAAAAAAAACGAAACAACCGCGCGTATCCGTGCCAAATTAGTTTTTTAACCGGTGAACGCGTCGCACGCGGTCTGCACCGACGCGGTAAACATACGTGTTTTGAGTTCGTGATATGTGTAGGCAAACGCGAGAGATATCGTTCGAACGCGACACACGCGTTACCGAAACCGCTATCCAAATAAACCATACCGTCGAAATATAATTACGCGCCCATTTCCGACATGTCCGAGCCGCTTCGGTGCGTGAAAAACGTGCCTTTCTGTGCTCCGAATGTCGGTACGTACCCGGTGCGTTGTAATATTGAATCCGTAACGCGGGACGGCTATTGACGCGACCAAGTCTTCCGAAATCCGACGGTCGTTCGAAACGCAACGGCGATTTTTACGTGGATATATTCGCGCGACATTTTCCAACGCGCCGATAGTTTCGTTTCGCTCGTCGCCTGTTTCGCCCGTATAAAATACGACGGCGAATACCACGGGGGAATAAACGGAAAACATGGCGAAACAATAATCGTAGATTATACTAATAACAGTCGAATTCGCGCGCGTTATTTTTTTTTTTTTGGCGTAAACGAAAACATACCGTTCTCGAACATCGTTTCGCGCCACGAACAAAAAGCCATATACAACGACGAAACGTACACCGCACGATTACAACCGAATCCCGTGTACGACAATACCATCGGGAATATATTATAAATTTAAACGAGCGGATAGTCTCCGTGTTGGTGCGGGCGCAGTGTTCGTAAATTAATAACGTCGAAATAACCTTAAAACTATTTATACGTTGCTCGCCGCCGAATTAATAAATAATAATAATATACCCGCCGTGAAATAATCTTTACGAAAACGCGGAAAACGGTCTCGGCGGCCGTGTGTATATAACAACGCGCATTTGTACAGAAATAACAACCGAAACTTTCCGACGCCCGTGTGTGACATCTGCGACGTTCAAACCTCATTTCTCCACATCTTTAACGAACACCCGTTCTCGCCGGCCCGCTGCTCGCTTACTCACCCAAAACACCGCGATAATCAACACGCGGATCATTCGTCATCCGTAATTAGAGCTTAGGGAGAAACCTGCAGCGAGTACGCGCTTAATATACGCGTATACATAAACGTATATAACGCCGGCTTTGTAATTTTAAGCGCCAAATTTCGAAATTATTATCGCGCGTCGTAGGTCGTAGGTCACAAATGTGCGTTTCGCTTAACGCGTATTGTATTACGCGGGAACGAGTTTTCAACGGACATTTCGTTTATTTCGATCG
Source organism: Geopemphigus sp. TES_GeoC_2020 (assembly GCA_025469175.1). Classification (NCBI taxonomy): domain Eukaryota; kingdom Metazoa; phylum Arthropoda; class Insecta; order Hemiptera; family Aphididae; genus Geopemphigus; species Geopemphigus sp. TES_GeoC_2020. Next base: position 50,265 of record JAIPRN010001185.1, on the reverse strand, counting down.
AATCACTTGAACGGTATTGACGAAACGTTATAAATTACGTTTTACGATATCGAGTAGCTCGTTGGAATACAAGATTTCGAGTGTATTCGAGCGTCTTAAAAGCGCTATAAAATCAACGTAAGCATCGGTGGTAAACGGTCTTAAACATAATACGCTTATAATAAATATAACGTCACGCCAAAAGTCTGTTTTGAGTTCGGATTGCCGGAATAAATATTTAAACTAACCGCTTACCGAATCCTTAAAGGCACGCCAAATGTGATTACCTAGGTATTCAAATGTACGCGCGCTATATTTATCGACACGCACGCGCGTACGTGTATTGACCAATAAACGTCGCGTATTCGAATTCGACTAAAACGTGTAGTTCGGCGTCGTAAAGTTTCAACATTCCAACGTACGTACAAAAAATACGATATTTTCGAGACAATAAAACGTCGATGCTCGTAATTATTCATTTCGGACGTTTATTACTCCGTCTTACATATCGTACGAATTAACGGCTATCGTCCATACGAAAATTCGGACTAAATATTTGATTTTCGGTGAATCGACTCGAATCGAACGCAATAATCGGACATTTAACCAAAGACCAGTAGTCCTCTAAGTTTGTATCTTCCCGAAATTTTCGTGCTTTCGGCGAACAAACAATAGCCTAGTGAATCGTCTTATAGAGTATTTTTGTGGTATACTCATGAACGAACAAACATTCCGTCCGTTACGGTCAACGGGAGTAGCTCGTTACGTATTGCCGACTCGATTGTAATTATAAAACTCCTGACCGACAATTCCACGCGTAATAAAAATCATTAAAAAACTAGATCTCTCATACGGTGACGACGGTGACCACTCAACACGTCGTTAACCGCAATAACAAACAAAGACACTCGTTAGTAAAGAAAGCCGACTATAATAATATAATACGCCTTAAAAGAACAAATTAAAACAATTAACGCGGAATACAAAATAATAATAAAACGAACAACACGCGTGTACGTACGAACTTAAACGAGTAAAAGTGTAAGCGAAAAACCCAATACACGAGTCGTATGGTTATAGCAAGCATCGAATAGAGACGCGTCATGGAATATACAAACATTCAAAATTTACTAGAATGGGCGCGCTCTATTTCATACCTTACAACTTAAATATAACTTATGGTTTTTCGACGGTATTATTAGACCATCATTATGTGATAATATTCGTATATTTTGCTCGCCCAGCGTTTTCTATTTTCATTACTGCAATCAATAGAAATTACAACTGATTAATATGTATATATGTATATATATATACATATTTGATTTAAATAAAATTACAACGAAATATCGTTTGAACGCGACAATTTGACGATCAATTTATTTACGCTTTATCGTTTTAAAACACTCTAAGTACGTCATACATTTAAAACTGAGGAATCGGATTACTCAATTGCTAACGTTTATATTTCTGTACGATCTTATGAACTATACTGTAATCGCAATACATTATCGAATGCAGTTTTCAGTTGTAATAAGGTCGAAAGTATTTAAATCGAAATGGCGAAAATAAAAACACGAAAAAATACAGCTATTTTAATAAAATTCCTATTAATTCGCGATAAAGGTCGAATAATCTTGCGCGATTTTCTCGGAGAAATTGCGATTGTAAATTTTATCGGTTTAAAAACGAATATTTTATATCTAATATATCGATTATCCGACGTACAGTCATTTTGTTTATTTATTTCCCGTTTTTTATATTGTGTGTAATACGGAAATTATATATTGCGGTCTTTTATGCATTATTGTAATTTATTGTTTGGATCGAAAATCGTAGTACGTGAGCGCGTTGAATTGTTGTTTAGAAATCAATACGTCGCATTTTGTGCGCATTAAATAAAACCGTATAAAACTCGATTAACGCGCCAGTAATCGTCGTGTTTCCGAGTGCATCGGGAGAAGAATCGTCGAGAATCGGTAACGGAATTTCGCATAAACGATTGGATAAACTAAACGTTCGTTATTCTGGCGTTGTATTCATAGGCTCGGTGTAGTTTTTTTGCGTATGATTAATTGCGGTTTTTTTTATACCGCGCACGAATTATACGTCGAGAGGAATATTATTTCCGACATAGAAGATTATTACAAGGTAACGCGCGCCTTTCACTATCTATCAACCTACGATTTGAAACGAGTTTTGTGTACGTCTACGTTTTTATTTCTTCCGGTCGGACAATTGTTTTTCGCGTTTTCAATATTTCGAAACGTTATTCGTGTTCGCGTGGTACGAGTGTTTCGTGAAACTGCTGCCCGTTATTATATTGCGCGGGTATTGTTTTGCAGTTCAATACCGGAAAAGTTAATCAAATAGGATTCGTCTTGTTGTGAATCACGCGTTGGACCAGATCAACTTGAATACAATTGGCGAATGAAAACGACGCGATAATATAACGTCCGCAAATTTTATTAGCCAAATAGGCCTTATTACGTAAACGCCTAATCGCCGCGTTTATATAATTATACAGGAGTATTTAGATTCGCTTTTTTTTACGACATGTTTCCAATATTATCCGTTTATATTGGAAAAAATTTGAACGTTCGTATTATTTTTAATATTTATTACTTCGTATTATTATTATTATTTCGTTTTTTCGATTAAAGTAACGACGTAGAGCGTTGCTCGTCATTAATTCGTCGAACCATGGTCGACGTAAACAACGCGAATAAACGATTAAAACGATACAATAAAACGGATTCGTCGAACACAACGTGTGCGCGGTATCGTTCACCACGTCGATCAAAACGCGAACAGGGCACGCCTTGTCGTGTTATTGGTATATACGAATTTCGGTTTATGGAACGACCGGCGGGTGACGGGAAATGAAAAATACGTCAAGCGCTAGCCTATTGAATAGACCGTATGGGATATATCGACCGGTTTTTTTTTTGTTTCGCTTTGTTTTTGCCTCACGCAGGTGACACTTATCTCGAATTCGATACGTTTCATAATAAAATTGGATTCTTATAACCGTCCGCGCGTTTCGGAATACGTGTCACGTTGACAACAGGACCGTCGTCCTCGTCGCCGTCGCCGGCGCCATTTTTTGTCCAGCGGTCGTCATACATATTTATTAGTAATTATTCCGTTCGCACGGACTCGTCCTACGCGACGGCGGCGAAACAATTATATTGACACCGCTTTTAATCGCGGACGAAAAGTTTAACGATACAGTTATGCGAAAACACCGAACGCGATTTTCGATAATTAAAATACACCGTTCGAGTGTGTGTATCGAATATACCGTACGTTAAACGCATTTCCTATATCGAAACGAATTTCGAGGTGTCGTGACGAAAATTTTCGGATTTAATTTTCTCTTTTTTTTTAACGGCGGTAATCGGGTTAATGACGGGATGAAGAAATTCGAAAAATTTGATAAGATACATACGCGTCACTTATACGGTAATCGCATATACGAATGATAAAAATACGATTCAAGATTCACATTTGCGAATAATTAATTTAATTTTACGTTTTAATTTAAAGTGAACCAAACGCAACTGTTACGATATTTTTTTAAATCGCTAACTGGTCCGACAAATCGAATATTTTGCACCGCGTATTCGTCCTATTTTTCGTGTATATTATGAGACAACTAGTGTATCTCTTTACGCTCAAGCGAATATTACTTTCGTGGCTCTCGTTCAGTCGCGCCGCTTAATTATTTTTGAACGTTAAACCGTAGTAAAATAATTTACGTAACGTAATCGTACGTAATAATATTATCGAGTGTTAAAACTCGCGTTGTTAACCGAATGTTATACACACATTTTGTTTACTCGGAAACCTCATTCTCGTTATTTCGGAGAGTTTTAATTACAGTTGGCGTTCTACTTGATATTCGGCTTATAATTTCATCGCTCTTAATGAAATTAGCACTTTAATTGTGGCGAAGTAAAAATTACGTTTATGTTAATACCGTTTAATTTCATTCGTCCGTCGTCAATTACAACTTTCGAAAAACTACCGCAGTTCCATTTTCGTTTATGACGTCTATTTCGTCGTGTTACATCTACGTATATTTTGCTCCAAATGTCTACCAATTTGTCCGGATTTATTTTTACTAACGAACATAAACACCGGCGAACGTATTATATTATTTACAACGGCGAATACTCGAAATACATAAAAAATTACTAAAAGACTAATAAATTCAACACTATCCCACTTGAACGTCGGACGACCATGTTTGCGCAGTTATTGTTGTCGGAGTTGTACGTTGAACAGCATACTCTAGTAGCAACTTTTCGACAAGAATGACGCCTTTTCACCCATAGGCCATGCTATCGTCTGAATTTTAAGACTTCCTTGAGTGGCCTTTTGCCCTCTAAAAAGTTATACGCTCGTTGCCTCGCGACTATACGCGTATGTACGTAATACCCTCCCTTCACATGCCTAATGAGATACCTGGGATGAAAAGGTGTAAACTCGTTATTTATATATATATATATACGTATAAGTAAACGACGATATACGTACCGTTAAATATAAATAATATTCGTTTCACTACAGATTGCGCGCGATAATATTATACGTACATACATGATAGACTTACCGAGGAATAGTATAGATAATAACGTGTATTTCAAAATCGATTTCATTAGTTAGGGGAACGAAATAGAAAACGTATAAAAAAAATACCTATATTTTACAACAAAACCTTTCGACTATACTTTTGGCGTGTTATTTGCGATAATTATTTCGAAAATCGTCGTAATTTGCAATAACGATACGTTATGATTGAACAAAACAATATATCCGGATATACGCGAACGATTTAACGCTGCGCCTTATGCGCGCACGTGACCAATTCAAAACAACAAGAAACATCTAATTACGGACTAAAAGATTCACCGAAAATGTACTCGATACGATGTTGCATCACGCGGTGGATATCACGGTTAGGTATGTTCGGTAGGTTTTAATTCTTACGTCGTATTCGAACCGAAATCGAACGTACTAAACTGAACAACGCGAAATACGTTTATTTTTCGAAATTCGTGAAACCACGCGCACGCGAATTCGGTTAATGAAACAACCCGACGTTCCATCGATCGTGAAACTTGGGGTAAATGCAACAATACTACGTCAAATGCCATTCGTTCGAATTCTTTTTCGTCACAATTACGCTATTTTTATTGTTCGCACCGTTTCCGAACAGTTTTACGACATTCATTGCCTTTATCATAATTATGAAAGCTAATGTCCGACACGTTAACCGTTTGGCATTTTCTTATTACGCCGTTATCGAATCATGAACACGTACAATGTAGAGGCGTACAAATCTAGGGAAGCTATCGTTAATTAATTTTGTACTCCGCAACAACGTAACGTAAAAACAACAATAATAATTCAACCCTGTACGCGATCATTGATCCTTTATACGTACACAATATACACCGTTTTATCGAATTTCATAAAAAAAGTTTTATTTTCGGTATTTTTTTATTTATTAAAGAACACGAGAAAAACAAATTGCACTATAAACTTATTCTTTGCTCTTAAACGTTTGCTTTATATCCCAATCGATATATATGGTATAACTTTTATTATCCGCTACCGTCAAATCCGTCGTACGCTCGTCGTAATTTTTATATTTGTACAATTAGCCGTCGAATTTAACGAATAAACGTTAATTTCATTTTAGCAGCTGTTGGAACGGCGCGATGAAAAAAATTTCGGAATAACATATATAGAGGGAATTTTTATGGAGACAAACGCGTCGCCGGTGTTTACGGAACTTAAGTTGAGAATTGTAAAAATAGCGATTTCGTGACACCGCAAATTAAAACAAACAACGAACGACGAACGCACGTCATTGGCTTTACGCGGACGACCGGAATTACATTATGTTGTTGTACGGTCGAGAGTATATTATATTACGTTGTCGGGGTAACTTTCCCGTTACCCGTTTCTCACTCGTCCATCCCTTATCACCCGGCGACTACGGTAGCCACAATAACGCCCTATTTATACGTTTCACCGTGAGGAATAATAACGTGATACGGTCGGCGGTCATAATGAACCGATTTGCTCGTTTTCGTTTCTCGGGCCGATAAAAAAACAAAGCAAAAGCCGACAAAACCATGAACGAAAACCCATACACGGTATCGATTTCGACGCGCGCCGCGAAAATACTTCCTACACGGTAATTGACAACGGTCGCCCGGTAAATTGCGAACCTATTATTACGGACGGCCGAATAATTTTTTCCAATACGGCGACCGCGGGCCTGCGTTCAATTTCGTCGACTCCGCCGAATAATAATCGTAATAATAATAATTTGGTCCCCGGGATACAAATTTTGTGTGTACAAATAGTTACGCGTCCGTTTTGCTTTGAAAAGTTTTATATACATCGTACACACGTACATCTATATATATATATATATATATATTCAAGTTCGTTTTAAAAGCGAGATAGGATACAACGCCTTCTCTTCCGAAAAACAACAAAAACACGTGAACGAAAAGAAACGAAAACGTGGCACCTTGTATAAAGGTTCGATCGAATTTATTCCTAACGACGGCGCCGACCCATTTATAACGAAACGGTCGAGGGGCGTGTGTAGGGTTGTGTGTATACGAATGTGTATAGCGAAGGAGGGTGAAGACCAAGAAGGGTTAAGGGCGATACCGTAATAATATACTACAATACTGGAAATCGACCGTGATCTGGAACATATAAAGTGTTTAAAATGCCGTCCGTATCCGACGCGTGTACGGCGACAACGCAATGAAAACGTTTTCAAAACGTCATAATAATATATTGTGCGCGTACATGTAGCGTTTCGAAGACGACCTAGAGACCCTCGTGGCACGTCTAATGAAAAAAAGTGGGTCAAAAAGTGACGGAATTAACGTGTCGGCGCGACGGGTTCGAATCGGATAAATTCGCACGGTGATAGACGTTTACGGAGGGGCGTGATTTTTATTATTTTTTTTTTCCCCAGTAAGCCGGAGAATGATGGGAAGTTTTCCGACTAAAACACCGTCCCCACACTTATCCGGCTCCCCCAGTCACTAGCTGCTCACAAAAAAACGTTCGCGAAACGAACTTTTACACGTCTACAAACGCGAATACGTTTAGGTCGTGTTAATTTATCGTTAAACGACTAGAATTTTATTTGAAACCAAATTAAATCTCCCCTTCGAATCTTGTGGCGCGCTATATAGCCGATCTTTTTACACGATAGTATTGAATTCGTAAACGCCCAATTTTAATACCGATTTCGGTAGTTGTAAAAAGCAGAAGTAAATAAACGACATATTTTTACGGTATTTCGAATTAGATTTAAAAGCGATTATTTTTTGATTTTTAATACGCCTAGCGAAGTCACAACATATTGGTTTTACAATGATGATTTTTTTTTCGTAGATGTTTTCTTGTAAAGCGTAAAACTTTCGGTAGAAAATCGTATCGCGTTGGTTCTTTAATCGACATTCTTTCCATTTTCTTAATAGTATTCGTAATTACGAGAAAAAAAATACCAAAAAATTAAAAATATAAAACGATATAATCGATGATTTATATGATTATCATTAAACGGAATTAATTTTTTTCCAAATGATTCCCAATAGACTATTTCCAAAAATTAAAATTTATATCGGTTACTTATTTTAATAATACATATACATAAAATGTCTATCAAATTTTGCTTCAATATAAAGTTTTAAATAATTTCAGTTATTTTTTTATATTTTTAAAACTAATATCATTTTCAATTTGACGACCGAAAGCATAAAAATGTAATACGTGTTCTATTATAAGATATTATTGTAACGTTAGTCAAAAGAATTCACGGTGATTTTTAATTTGAAGTCTTAGAAATTTCATTTTCGAAAGATTATAAAAAGAACATATCCGATTGTTACATAATTAAATTTCGTTAATTTTTCTTTTACACTTTTATTATATATCTAAAAAGATGCCTACATTATTATCTAGATATATGTCAAAGATTCTATCGATTTTTGTACAATGAAAACTAAAGTCTTATAATTATTTTAGAGCGACAGAATCTTTTTTGGTATCACTTTGACACCATGTTTATATATATAATATACATAATCATTATGTAGGATTACGTAAAGATTATGCGCGGCTGTTATTACGGACAATTCATAATAACAATTCAAAACAAAAACTCTGTTTAAAGCGTCGCATTTGAAACGATATTCACAAGACCAGTGCCTGGCTACGTTTTTCAAAATTTAATTTCGTCGTAAATTATGGACATTTTTAGATAATCGATATATGCGACGAATTAAAAATGTGTATGTAATGTGTGTGTGTGTGTGTGTGTGTGTGTGTATGTACAATATCTATGGTACCATATCGATAAAAGAGCACGAGCGTGAATGCGCCAACAAAGCTGACAATGACCCTATCAAAACGGCGGAGGCGAAATTTAAAACGAGTGGAAAAATATATGGCTTGGGGCGTGTGGATGTTAACTGCGGCCGGAGCCTCGGGAATTACATTTAGCCGGCCAGAGGATCAGAAGAATTTCGATATCGTTCTCAGTGAACGTCGTCAGCGTGACGAACAACCCGTCGGCGGGGGATGTTGGCGGGGCATTCGGGTCGGGAAATATTAGTCGGGCGGTTTTATTGAATGATTACGATTTCGTCGGTGACGGTAAACTCCGCAACTAAATACCGATAATTATTGTCGGCTGCGGAAATCTATAATGAAAACGACCCGACCACTATCGCGAAGCATTACATGGGTGTGTTAAGTACCCCGGTAGAATTATTTCTCGTTCGTGGTCCACGGTACCGACCGGTGGTTCGTATTATGCCAATAGTCGCCATTCGGTGGTTACCGGGCAAGATTAGGTCCGCCCGACCGGCAGTAAGTATTTGTTTTCTACGTATTGGACCCAGAAAACATCGCAATACCGTATTACGTTTAAGCGCCTAGGGTGATTCCGTTTAAATCGCCGTTGTCTCCTTTCACACAGCGTTGCGTTGTTCCCGATTAACTTCAAACGGCACGTTCTATCAATGCGGTCCATCTTTATTTACGGGTTTTTCTTTTTTTTAGTTATATATATAATAGAAAATAAACGTGGACCGATATTCATTTTGAAATTTTATTTTCATAAAGAAATAATAATATTGTTGACAAACGAAAATCGAAATATTTTCTACTTTAAACGTTCGTTTTATTTATAGGGGATAACGATAAAAAAAGATCGAATAAATTTAAAATTAGATTGACTTAATTCACGGTAGACGTTTTATGTATTATATGGAAAAATCGATTTATTATTTGAACCGTCGAAAGCGTTTAGTTCAATACAAATACTAGATATTATTAATGGAGCTGAGGTTGAAAACAATTAAATATAATACCAAAATTTTCAACAAAATACCTTTGAATAAATTCTCAACGTAAAAAAAATAATTAAAAACTAGAAAAATGATTTTAAGCCCCAAGAATGATTTGAATAATATCATTTAAAATATAAACATATATAATATAAATATAAGACAAATCGAAAAATTGTTTAAAAAGAATGTTATATAAAATTGTATATTCGTAAGTCGTTCTTAGTACCGTCGAAAATAATATTTTCCGTATTTACGTTATTCGAATAGATGAAATAATTCGTTTTTTTCCTAGAAATTATTTAATTAAAATTTCTACATAAAATTTCGAAAATATTACGCGTACTTTGTACGGAGTTTCGTAAATTTATTTTAAGGAATCTTAAATTATTAATCAAAATATCAGGTTTTTCGAAAAATACCAAAATCCAAAAGATGAAGAAATGCGAGAAGAATGATCGAAATTCTTAAAATATGTCTTAAAAGTCTTTCCAATATTTTAAAATGTTTTTACTATATAGGTAATCGAATAATATATATTTGTTTGCGTAAAACTATCGTGGTATTAATACAAATTTATGATGTTTTACCGTGATCGAGAAATACGGTTATGATGGGGATGGTATAGTACGAAGGGCTAAGGAGTGAAAACAAAAATTCCGTTTTTAATTTACGAATACGGTCACTTTATGTTAGAATCTATTTACGCTATACTTATATTTATAGTTAGACTATATACGTAAACAGTAATTATGACGAACGTTTTTCATACTTGATAGTTGGTGAGGGGGCCATGGATCAAACGGAACGAGCGTCAACTTGACGAAGCGCCGTGACCAGTGTTGGCCTTGTACTTAAAGGGTCTCTGATGGAGATTTTCCATAGGGTACCCAGAAAAGTTTTGTCGTCTCGTTTAATGATTTTTCAAAAGTGGCGAAAAAACGTTTAATTAAGTTTATGGAATAAAAATATTTACTATCGTAAATTATTATTAATATTTACGTGCCATCACGTACACGTTCTCACAGCGATTGAAGTAACGAATATAGCATAGGTTCAAAGTAAACTAGACTATTTGTAAAATGTTTAAAAAATAGTACGAAATAATGGCCGAGATGTGCGAAAACGATCGAACGAACCGTTAAATTACCAGTGTACTTGCCGTAATTAAATAATTATGTAATGGGGCGCGAGAGAATTGACGTGTTTGGATCGTCGACGGACTTTTTGTCGGTTGCTCGGGTGGAAATTTCAGCGGTACCTAGAATTATGTAATTATAATATACGGCCCGGGGGAGGGGAGGATTCGACCGTTGGGTGTAGGCTGGGCGTTCCGCCGCTGAGTCGGGTGTTTATCGATCGAACGTGTTTGACGGATTTCCGGGCGAGTTGGAAATCGTGTTTTGTTGTTGTTTCGAACGACGCGTCGCCGTGCTTGGGGAACAATATCGGTTGTTTACGCGGCCCGTAAGACGATGAAAATATTTAATATTGTTACGACGTTCGTAGCGGCGATGAGTGCGTCCTCGACGCCGTTCAGTTTTCGCGCGTAAGTAGCGTGTGTACTCGACTAACGGCCGGGACTGTTTTGTGACTATATGGGAGGGGGGGGATTGAAGGGAGCGGAGAAGGCACCCGAGTAAACGCGATTGTCACGACTTCGAATCGACCGATCGCCGCCCACCATCGCCGACTATCGTCGTGGAAGACGCGATAGCCGGTCGGTCGCGTGTGTGTAGACGACGCTGCCGGTGGTTTCGAAGGGTTCGGTCGTGGGGTGGCGGCGGCGGTGCCGGTCGTTCAAAAGCAACAGCGCGGAGTGGTCGTTATAATTACCCGGTCCGACGTGCGCGCGCAACTAATTGCCTCAATAACGGCAATAACAACGATAGTATTATTATTATTACGCCGATTAATACTCGGCGTATAGAAAATCGACTACCGGCGGCTTGGCTGTCCGTTTATCGGCCAATGATTTTTCGATTACTCGATTAACCCGCGCAAGGGTGTCCGGTTCATCGGAAAGCGTTCATTCAAACGTCGAAGGTTCTTGGCGGGCTAATAGCGTGCGCGAACACCCTCGTGCTTTGCGCGAATATAATGGACGAGAACAATGTTCTCGAGTCTTTTCCGCGCACGCCCAATCGTACATGATTTGTGCTTTCGGTTAACGGCCGCGTTAAATATTTTACGAAATAATTGTTTACGGCGTCGGCGGGTTCGTCAATCGCCATTAAACAACTCGCATGGCGTAAACGTTTAGATTTTTACAGTCCGATAAGTTGTTACCAAGTGTGCAGTCGATAATGTTCGACCGATAGCATTCGTGTGTCATTGGCTCAAATTTTCGAAACAGATTACAAACATAAGTTACATTATTGCGACAGACGATAGTCGTCTACGTATATAATGGTCTCAACACACATATATAATTGAACTTCTACCATTTCCTAATTCGAAAGCAGATATCGAACAACGTTAATACAAAAAAATACGTTCTCGACATTGTTTAAAAGGAAATGTGAAATATTTCAACACTTATTGAACAATAAATGCATTATTCGAATAAATGTTTTGAATACTTTTCAAAAGTATTCTTCATAAGACTGGCCGTGTTCATATACTTAATAGTTCAGTAGTAACGTTACACGACGATCGTATTTCGTTCGTTTGCTTGCAAAAAGTGAGAGAAGTTACAATAGACTGTTGTTCTTTATTGATCGTACTTACGTATGTATTATATTACTAAATAAATATAATACTATATATCTTTTTAAACACGAACAATATCGCGAAAGTTATTTTATATTGCGGTAATTGTTTTAGTGATATATATTGACCCGATAATTGATACATTTAGGTTTGTGTAATAACAAGTAAAAATCGAAAGAAGATATCATTTTCGGACAATAATCACGCCATTCCTTCGAATTATAAAAATGATTTTGATTTCTCTATGAAATGCCATAAGCGTATCTAAGAATTTTAATTTCCAGAAAAAAGCTTCGTTTTTCTCTATAGATTATAGAAAATATATCAGAGAGTATTACGGTTTATACATAATTAAAATCTAATGAATAAAAAGCATAAAATACCATGAAATCCGAAAATCAATATTAGAATTATTTACTCTTAAACCATTTCTCTAAAAGATAACCTGTAATATACTAGAAAATTTCACTGTTGCTAGTTATAATTTAAATGTTTCGAGCAATTCAAGAAATTTACAAAATCGTGGACATTTTGGAAAACTGTTAAAATAAAATCAATATAAATATAATAAAAGTATGATTCGAATACATAATACGATTTATCGTTTAAAACGTTTATTTCTTTGAGCAATTTATAGTTAAAAAGACATATTTAGCGGTAATCTTAGATCTTTTTTGACTTTTGTAAAATATCACGTTGAATATTTGTGTACGTGTTATTTACGTTATTAAATTTATTTATTACATAGCTCTAATATAATAAGAATATTTTCAAGATATTTGAGGTAAAACATTTTATATTTATAATAAATAAACGGTAATAATTTTCCCCACGTATCATTTACTTTATATTAATAAAGGTTTAAAAACGATAGCTTGATATACGTATTAAACATGGTAATACTAGAAATGTAAAACGTTGATTTTAATAATACGAACGTTACTAATTTAAAGGGATTTGAAAACACCTTTAGGATCTGTTCTAATGACCATATATCAGTGGATTTTTTTGCGACTAGAAAAGTGAGAACTCGGGCACAATTGAATCCCGAGTGTACTGAAGAGTGACAGTTCGAGCACTGAGGTGGATCATAGGATTTAAGAGAGTTTTAACCTTAATTTAGATGTTCAGCAACACAGAAAAGTAAAATACGTCCAAATTGCTAGAGTCTCTAGTGAACAGTGGGTACGGTTACGCCCTTTTATTTTTTTATTAACAATTCGTTCGCTTTTACATAAGAAAAGAGACGGCGAATCGATACGGAACGATACGGATAAAATAAAAACGTTCGCCATAAAGTAATCGAAATAAATAGCGATTACGTGTATTCGCGTTGACCTCGGCGTATAATATTTTTAACTCGTCTAGAAAAACGGTACATTTTGAACCGATCGTTTTGTATTTTCGATACTGCCGCGCGCATATTAATAGAAACCGACGTCCATCAATTAATCGTGTCGCGCCGAACGTTAATGTATCCGTATGCGTACAATTATTTCTCCCGCCGTCGGATCGATAATGGCCACCGCGTTCGTTAGTGGAAATAATATTGTCCACGTTCGGGACGAGAAATCAATAAACAACCGATACGGCGTCCGCGACGGTATTCCCTTCATGAATTATTCCGTCGAACAACAAGATATTTGTTATATAATCTTCTTCTGGATCCAATAACGGAGCTTGTTAAAACGAACGCACGTTGTTTCCAACAGATTTCAACAAGTCAACCGCGCGGATCATAAGATTGACGTGTTCGTAGAAATTGGAATAGAAGTTTTGACGTCGCGCGGCGAAGACAAGTACGCTCCGACCAATGTAGTTTTAGTTTCTCACGGCTATTAATTCGGCGAACGAAAACGAAAACTTACCTTACACGACTTAACTAACGATTAATTAATGTATATATTTTGAATTATTGTACATTTTTTGTGTTTTCAATCATATCGAATCATACATTTTGATGTATTATCGACACATTCGACTTACTAGAAATTTTGGGGTATTTGAAAATCGTCGAATCGTATTTTAATTGTAAGTAACGACTTAGAGTCAACAAAATTATAATCATTAGAGTTTGTCCGCTATAATTACTACCGATATTCCACGCTATCACAATTTTGATTAATTTGTCACATTTGCCAAATCGTATTTTCAATTACAATTTCATGTATCACGTCGCGTAGTAACCGTTAATAATGTCGATTTAATATGCATCTTAATTGATATTATAAATATATATATATATATATATATATATATAATTCGACGTTTTTATGTATCAATATTATTGTATTTCCTTTGTGTTTTCTCCTTTTCAGGTTTACTGTTTACGAATATACTTATTTTAAATATTTTTTTAGAAACCCACGAATTAAAACCAAACTCTATTAACGAAAAAATGGCTTAAAAAATTAATATCGAAATATTTTTGCTTCTCGTGATGCCTCGAAGAATAAACCAATATTGATCAACAGCAATAGGCTTAATTTTTTAAGACGATCACGGGGATTACAGAAACTTAATAAACATTTTGGCAGTTGATTGATTATAACTTTGATAAAATAATAATAATTTAAAAAGCCAACTTATAATATATTAGTTTTAAGTTAAACTAAAACCTCCAATCGATATATATATATTATATATAAAATAAAATAAATTAAAATATAAATAGACGGAAGATTTATTATCTAACGAAAATGAACTGAAATAATAAATATATATTATAATGATAATTAATAATAAAAATCACCAACAATATTGAATATACCGTTATTATGCCGAGTAGAACAATGATTTTACATTTACCAATTATTTTTGTTGGGCATTAACACTTTTTTGGAACAAATCAATACATAAAAATACTTTTTTAGAGTTCCACTGCCAACCGATATTTGACAAAGACGTTATATGAAAGAATAAAATGTTTCGAATTACCCAAAAAAATAACTAAAAACCGAGTCACGAAAAAGCACATGGTTCGTAGGATTCACGATTGGACAAAATCATACGTCTTGGAATTATACGCAATTTAAACAGTATTATAATTTATAATCCTATAATTTGTTATTTACAAAGAAACGTAAGTATATTTAATATTTTATTTCCTACCAATTGACTTCTCGTTACCGTAAAAAAATAATTATAAATAAATCCCTAATTAAATTGACGTTGTTATTTATTTTAATTTTAACTTAAACCATCCACCGCAAATATTAGTATATTAAATTAATTTACGACGAAATTTATGTGAAGCGTGAATATTTTCAATTTATTTATCCGCGTAAGCCATAAAAAGTATTTCTGCAAATAAGAAGTTTACTACGACGTAAGCGAATACTTTGAGAAACTGTATAAATTTTCGTCTGGAATGACACATATTTTAATAACATAATTATATTATACAAGATGTTTTAAGAAAATGTCTGTTCTAAATATTTTCACGTAAAAAGGAATTTCGCTTGAATACTGACAAAAACATTTCCTTAAAGTAATTTTGTCTTTGATCGTCTAAAATAACAAAAAAAAAAAACATAGTTCATATTGTTAATGTTGTAGAACACAAAGTAAATAGTATTTTATTTTTCAAAGGTCACGCTGAATTCTTACGCAAAATAATAACCGAGTAAATAAATAATTTTGAAATAATAATAACCGCCGTCGTCAATTTTAACGAAACAATGGAAACATACGATTCAATAAACGTATCGTTACGCGCGTTCGACGTTAAAAATAGTTACACGTTTTAGTCGCGACGATGCGATATAAATATAAAGTATTAATATATATATATATCGTAAATCCGAATAATCGCTGTAATCGATTAAGATCGATCGTTCTCGTCCGTAAATCAAATACCGATTCGTACATAATACGTAACGGGAACAACGCGTTTTGTAAATAATACGATTGCACAAAGACAATCGTAAACGTTAAATTGAACGTACGGCGGAATCGCCAAACGGGAACAAATCGTACACGTCGATCGAAAACAAGAGCCAAATTACGCTATTCGGAACAGCGTTAATGTTTGGCGCGTTAGCGCCGGTGCGCCACTGTTTACAAAATTGCCGTTCCTCCGCGATTCGTACGACCCTTATACGCGTCCGCGTAATAAGCGCTGTACGGTTAGCTCGAAAACGAAATGATTACGATTTTAGGTTACGGCGTCGAGCAAGTTGTCCGTCGTTTTGAATTACGCGCGAAATATAATAACGTTATTGTGATTATTATTATAACGTCGGTTTCGGAGGACGAGGAGCGCTGTCGAGAAACGCGGACGATATTATTACAAAAGTTGTATTTCGATTACAAGTTGAGCGGCGATCGCCGGCGATGTGTCTGATAACGTACAACGGACCATTCGTCAAAATAAAGTTGCGCGAATTCTAACAACAATACGATAAACGGGCGCGGGCGTGCGTTAGATTAATGTCGCGTCGGCGTTCAAAAGTGAAAACGGCCAAAGACCGGAACGGTCTCCGTTATTTCTTTTCTTCTCTTTTTCGCGCTATTTTGAATCTATGACTGTTTTCGCTATTTTATTCTTATTTTCTCACTTCTCCCTCCCCCCCCCCCACTAATCGCCAAATTGCGCCAATCCACAGCGCTACTCGATGTCGCCATGGAAACGGAAGTGTCTACGAAATCTGAAAATATTACTCACGACGAGAGTAAAGTGCATTTTAGTAGACTATTAATAACTGCTGTTATTGAAAAGCATAACCCCTGACGGGCATTCGACGAGATGCAACACTAAATTGTAAATTATCCCTGTTGAACGAACGGTATCTAGCGATCATACACGGGTTATCAACGGAATTTTTTTTTGAGAAATAGCGACCTGTTTTCGTGACATATCCGTTAAGTAAAAATTGACGTCTTATTTACAAATAAATAAATTTGAAGGGCGCAAACAAACGAGATTTCGAATTTTTTTTCACTTTTTGACTGCTAATTATTATATAGAACAGAAATCTGTGATCCATTTTTAAAACGAATAAATAAGTAAAGAATATAGAGTTATGAAATAATTAATCGCGTCCGTAAAATTCGACGTAATGGGAAAATTTTTTTTAAAATAGACGTGATTTTGATTAAAACGGTGATGTTCCATTAGTACTTCCCGAAGCTGTCGGCAAGTGTGTGTGTATAGCGAGCAGTACCTAACTCGCACGTTTAATAATATCGTTATGGTTCGTTAAAATAATTGTCCGATCGTTGATAACAATACAGTTGTTACGTGCACAAAGTTTTACTGTAGACACATTTACCATTTAGTTTTTAAAACAAAGTTACAATTAACGTTCATATCATCCAGAGCTGTTACGACACTGGATTACGTATTGTCATTGTCAAAATGATAATTCGAGATACAACAAGTAGACGGAGTTTTGAAAAAATCGAAATTTCCAAACAGTTTCTCCGTCGGTGGTTATTTCGCGAATAATATAAATATACGGACGGAACGTATAATGTCAAAATCGTATCGAAAAATATGGTTACTGTCCATACTACCGCCTAAATTTTATCGCCGATAGACACGCGACGTACGCAAAAATCGCTTTTTCGGGACGCCGTGGAACAATTTCTTTGCCTGTTCGCGGTCGTTTATGAAAACCACGTTCAATAGCGCGACTCGTCCGTCATCCAGAGGGGAAAAAAAGACGACCAAAGGCATAGTGAGTAAATTCTTCATTCTTCGTTATTTATACCGTAATCCGCATATTGGCGATATTGAACGCAACGATGTATAATACGAACGCGTAAAATGCTTAGGTCCGCCAAACGAATTTTCTCGTTTAATTTAAAATTGGATTTTCGTAAATTAATATATATATACATGTTTTTCCTTTCGACCGAATCGCTCAATACGTTAATTATCATCGAAGCCGTGGATTATTTCGGCGTCCGACGTGAGCCGATACCGTTTTGTAATATCGATATAATATACTGAAGCCGTCGCTCCGGAAAAGTACGATCAGTTTGTCGAGACGCGATGGCACGTCGCCATAGTCGACGGGTAAAGTTTTTTCGCATCGTACGAGGCCCCGCGTTCGAGACCTATACGTGTGCGGAGAACTCAAAAACCCGGCGGAGCATGACTAACTTGAACTCGAATAGGTGCCGTCGGTTCAGTATATATATATATATATGTAGTATGTATATAAATGACTTTTGTCCTCTACGCTCACTCTCGCCCATTTCCTCCCAACCCCACACCGAGCATCACGCACGCCACTGGACAGACCCTATTCTGACCTCTTCGTTCCTTCGACTACTTCTAATCCTCCGCTAGCCCATACTCGTCGCACACCGAATACCGTCGTTCGTTCCACTGTATTAGCACCGCCGAGTCGTCGTCATCGTCATTGACCGTTATCTCGGTCGCTAGAGTACAGTATTTTACGGCACCGTTATAATACAGTCGTCCAACGCGCGCGGTTGTTCCGAATTAGAACGTGAACTGTCCTCGGTCCCACCGTGTCGTTAATTTACGTTCACGTCAAAAATAATTTCGTCGCTAACGTACGTTTCGTGTACATATTTACGGAGAACGTTGCAACGTTATAAAAATATATTCGTTCGATTCGCGTTCGACGACGCGTAATTATTTAACCTTTAAAGTTTTCCGAATATTTTTATAAAAACCAACGAAAAAATTGACACTCGATATACGAACATTCCGATCGCGTCGAAATTCGTCGATTTCACGACCCAAATTGCCGGCAAAGTTCGACGCGGGAATGAATCGACGTTTTATTTTTACCAACCCCCTCAACAAGGTCGCGACGAACGTCGTTAAGTCGTTATTTGAATTTTGCGAATCGCCGTCGTATATACCACGTTATTCGTACACCGCGCTCGCAATAATATTATAAATATACAAATACCGTGCTGCGAAACGATATATCCTAAGAAAGGTGGTGAACGGGATTAACAAACAGACGAATTTATAATCGTTTTTATAAACGAACGATTCGTGTAATGGCGCGGTAATACGTGTGCCGTATGTAAATTATCGTTTCGTCCGTCGGGCGGCGCAACGACACTCCGAGACCGTTACCGACGTCGTGGCCGCGTTAATATTGCGCGCGGCCTACGCCGTACGATAATTCGACGACGGCCCCACAGATTTCGGTTCCGGCGAAGATATTCGTCACGAATAACGTTTTCTCTTCGACACTCTCCCTTTCCACATCTCCCTATACATTCACCGGCTCGTCTAGAACGCGCGAAAATTTAGAATTATTATTTCGACGTTCGAATTCGCTCGATTTACGCGATGTCTTACAAACACTCCGGGGTTACCAAACGTCTTCCGTACGTAGACGAGAACACAAATTCTGATCGGACAACGCGTTACCACGGTAACGCCGCGTACGGACGGTATATATCTGTAACGATAGCACTATGCTCGCGAGTCCGGCGAGCGCGGCAAAATGGTTTACTTCGGTTGCGTTACGACCATACGGGCGGCGGTACAAATTAAATTAAACGTTTGTTTTCGGATTTGTTTGGGTTTTTCCTTTTTCTTTTTTTTTGTTCGTACACGTAAAGATTTCGGGTATAGTCACAGTTTCTAAATTCTTCGTACAACGTAACGCGCCTTTTAAATTGCGAATAGTATCACGAGGTTCCGTCGTACGTTGTACGTATTGAACGTACGCGAATGTGACGAATATAATCCGAGCACGGTTAATCGAGCCTCGTCCACGTCGAAACCACGTTTACCGTGCGAACGTGTCGCCATGATAATGCGTTCGTATAATAACGTCAGTCGGTACAGCGGTAACGGTCGTGGTCACCGTTGCTATTGACGTACAACGAGCGTCCGCACGAGGGATGGCTTTTCGGTGTCTACGGTACAACAGTAAACGAATGCGGCGTCCACGAATCTAGAACGAAATAAAAAAACGGACCCAACGCGATCGTTTCGCCGTCGCGCGCCGGCTATTCAACGGGCTTTCAATACTTTGACGACGATCGTACGTACTTACGGTATATTCCGAAACTCGAACATTCAGACGTAACGTAATACGTCGCTCATCCCCACCCGTTCGGATTGTGGCTTATTACTCGTTTCCATTTCGTGTCCTCCACCGAAAACGAATCGCTCTGTGATTTCAACCGCATTACTCTGTCGACTGTACGGCGTTTCCTACCGATATATATATATATATATATATATATATATATATCCATTTATGTTAACTTTACTTTCGAAACTCTCAGCCAAGTGTATCGCCTCTGTTGACGCATCCACCCGTTTTCGTCATATTCTACCGTTTCTTTTATCGGGTGCTCCGGATTTCACGTAAGTATACATATTCACGTCGCTGTCGAATCGCGGCGGTTATATTTTAAAACAATAATCGAATTATATCCGGCGTGCGAAAACGAAAACACGTCCACTAGAGTGTTGACAGATATAACGTAACACAATTTCGAACGTATATTATATTCATTATCTGTTTACACGAGAGCGCCTTTTCCACCGGCGGTGCGAAACCTTAAGTACAAGTTCGAAAACGTTAAAAGTCCGTACGTAAATATCGATGGCGTTATTTCGAAATCGATTGCCGGCGACCGAAACACGTCGTAATAATAATAATAACGACGATATACGCGAAACGTGTTTTATCGTTTTTTTTTTTTTAATTTTCGTTTTTATCCGACAGGTTCTAATTTAATTTTTGTCGTATTGCGCTGTCGCCTAGATGCCCATTTTTATTTCTACTAAAAACTCCGGAAATTGCTTACTGCGCGGCAATGGAAATTACAAAAAAAATATACTATTTCTTGTATATTGTACTTTCATCTTTTTTTTTCATCCAACTTTATTCGCTGAATCGTTCCAGAGATGGCGTCTTAGTGATTGTGACGTTACTGTATATATATATATATATTAAACTATGTATACACTGTTCCCTGAATTCATGTTCCAGTCATAAATAATGTTAAGTTATAACCACGTTTCTCATTTTACGGGATCGCCCGGAATACTAAAACAGGTTTTGATTGAAGTTGAACCAGGCCTCGTTGAAATTCCGAAAATGCCACGCCGTTTTAATTGTTATCTGGCTAAACGTCGAAAGGCAGACGTAATTCGATAACATATCGCGGATTCGCTTAAAATTTCGTTACGAATCATACACGCGCAAGAATATTAACCTACTCTAATCGACAATATCGTATTAAATTTGGAGCGAATACATCACGATATGCCCGTTGTTATTGTTATTGTACATTTCGATGTCGAACGGTTTGGATTGCATTTATATAATACGTACATTAAATTTGCCTTAATGAAACGAAAGTACCATCCTGTCGCCAAAAAAAATATGTTCTCCATGGTTAATCGACAAAACTAATTGGAAACTCGATTAATTGAATTTTTTTCGTCGTTCGCTTCGTCAAAATGGCGGGACAAATACTCGTCGAATAATTATTGTAATAGGCTTGTTTAACATTTTCGTCGAAAAAAGTTAAAACTTAGTTAAGACTCGTTATAATTTTCGACACGAATTAACAATAACGATATAATCGTTACAGTATTCTAAAAATTCGAGCCGAAAAAAGAAATCTTGTGGAACGTTTTTAAAATCGATCGTATTAATATCACGCGCGTTCGTAACGTGAAATAATATAAAAGGATCGTGGCCATTGATATTTGGAATATCCATTCGAAAATAGAAACGCGATATTCCGGGGTCCTCACTCGCGTGTTTTTTTCGTAGGGTTCTTTGTAAAAGCGTCAACGGTTTTTCATCTTCCGATACATTTACAACCGCGTTTCTAAATTTACGTCGACGTAATTTGCCGTATATTTTCGTACAACGTGCTCTTCAATGACAAACATACTAGAAAAATATTTGTTCCAAAGTCGAATACGCTTTATATAAACAATTACAATATTTTGCCGAATCGACTATGAAAATCCGGAAACCCCGAATAATTATCTCAAAATCGACACTTTTACGCGAGATTCCTGCCGCATATACTTAACTTTTCGACGTTATATATTTATTTTATAATTTATTTCGAAGTTTCTATATCGCTTAACGTAACGTTATTGTTTACGAATTTTCTCTTAATATATTTGTATAGGTTATTTATATAAAACTGGTACATAAATATACGTAGAACATTAAGAATATATACGTTTACATTATATACAATATATATATTTCGGAAATATCGTCAATATATATTTAACAATAGATTATATTTTGTATTATGTTTCGCGTAGTAACACAATAATAGCGTAATTAATTTTCACGATTGTGTTTATAATTAATTTTACGTAAAGCGAACGAATAAGTTTTATATTTTCGAATATTAAAATAACGGACGTATTCGTTATTAAGCATCGGGGGTTCGATAAAAATAAAAGTGAACCAGTAATTTAAAACTTAAACACCGTAGTTCGGAGTATTTATTTATTTAATTATTATTTCGCTTTTATTAATGCGCGCTTCGATATCGTACGTATTTATTTTGATATTACGTACTATTTATTTTGTATAAACCACATAACGTATAATAAATACAATATAATAAAATATTGTAAATATAGTAAATATAATCGGATTAAATGTTTGGTTATGAAATGTCGATGAACAAAAAATCGCTACATTTTTTACGAAACCGGTCGATTGAAATCTATTTTAAAGTAATTTTTGATAATTCCTTTAAATATTACTCGAATAGATTATTGCCGCGCTACTCGCTAATAATTCGAATTCTTCGTCTTGACTAAGTTTTGAATTACCATCTTTACGATTGGTTGCACAAAAACCTCACAAATGGCCTTCAAAGTTCGATATAATAAAAAGCAATACAAACTCGTATCGTTAACTTTAACTTTAGAGAAACAGCGGAAAACGTTTTTATATTGAAGTGTTTAAAAACGGATCGACTTATGAATCGAATAAACGTTTAACACAAAACCATTATATTCTTTCCGTTTATCGCCTTCGAATTTCGCGATGGATCGACGAGAATAATTCGTTTTATTAAAGAATTTTTTTCCAATAATATTCAGCGCAGCGTTATTGTATACGTTTAAAATTCCGTCTAATTAAA
This sequence comes from Geopemphigus sp. TES_GeoC_2020, assembly GCA_025469175.1. Lineage (NCBI taxonomy): Eukaryota > Metazoa > Arthropoda > Insecta > Hemiptera > Aphididae > Geopemphigus > Geopemphigus sp. TES_GeoC_2020. Next base: position 27,088 of record JAIPRN010001185.1, on the reverse strand, counting down.
ATACAACGTAATATGTCTTTTCCCGTGTGTTATATAAAAATTAAAATATAATAAAAAATCGCGAAGTTTCGATTTACGTTATATTATATCGTAGTAGTAAATAAACGAATAAATAATTATTCGGAAATTGGCGATGAAAATATGAAACGATAATGTTAAATATTCGATTAACAAAACTAATTACATACACATAGTATGAACAAAAAACGTATTATCGTTGTGTAGGTATTATATTCTACACGATGCGTGTATCAACCGACGGTCGTAGCAAATTTTCGTCCATTTTTTCATAAAGATCGATAAATTTCTAAAATTGTCCACCGATATCTATTTCGTCGTAGATACGGTCTAATTTACGGCGCGTCGACGATATTTTCGTAAAACGACACAATACACGTATTGTTATCGTACACGGTTTCTTCGAATTCGAACGCATAATTGTCGCGATATTATATTTTACCGAAAAACTTCGGACATCGAAACGACGACGGAACAATACGAAGACTATTACCACGGCGATCTTGGCTAAAAGAGCCGAATGTGAGAGGGAAACGTTCTCATGTTCCGCAGCAAGGTTGTTTTCATTTAGACAATAGACGTACTCGAACGACTTTGAACTTCTCGGTCATACCGATATCGAATAATTTAGCTCAAAAACTTCCGTAGAATTCCGGAAAACGTGTCACGGTTCCATATCAATTTGTAAGTAAATTTATTCGCTTAACGAACGTGTTTGAATATTTCTGCTCCTAACGTAATAAATTCGATTAATATTTTTTTTCCGTATTATAATGGAATAATGTAAGGAGATTATATAATTCGGTATTCAATATATATATATAGAATTATCAGGTTCGATAGGTTCTGAATAATTTCGCTATCTTAAAAAAAAAAAATTGAACACTATTTTGTTCAATATTCATAAACCCGCCGTTATTAATCGCACTATAAATAAACATCGAACCTTTGTGTATGTCCATATAACGTTGTCTGGAATCTGCCAATTTCTATTCACGCTTATTTCGTCTGATATTCGAAGACGTATTTTCCCGACCGAAACGTTTACCGGATAAATGATTTACGAATCCGCCGCTGTACCGTTTGTTTTTACGAACTATTTTGTTTTCGTTCATTTTCGTGTTTTTTTTCGAACTCGGGTTCGTTCGGTTAAATCGTCTACGAAGTCGATTTTCTAGATGTTTAATGGCTCGTGTGAAATACGTCTAGCGGTTCGGCCTGTTCATTCGTAGATAAGTTTAGAAATAGGACGAAGAAGCTACGACACCGGCGTTGGTACCGAACGGACAAAAAAACAACGAGGTAGAAAATGACAGTGAGCGGTTTCAGGCGTAATGTATGCGCGACGGGAACCTGTACGAAAATGGATTCTCGCGGCCGGCGCCGTCGGTAGATTATTATTAATTATAGTTGTCCGCTTGACCGAGACAACAACAGAAATGACAAAACGGCGGGAAATCGTACGGTTTATCGCATCGTATACGCGGTTCATTTTTGTATAATAATATCGCGAGATCCTGGCGGCCGTCCAAAACGGGAACGTTGGGCGTCTCGTAGTTGGTCCGTCGGTTCCTTCGACGATCCGAAATATATACCGCGTCGAGGAACGAATAACGGAAATGTAAACGATGTACGTAATACCTATACGACATACTGCGTACACGCGAGTTTATCGGAAACGCGCTTACCGGTGGCCGCTACGCGTGTACGTATATTTACGTAAAAATAAATAAATATATATATACCGGCGGAATGATATCGAGCGAAACGCGCGCTCGGTGTAAATCCGTAAAAGACGAAAACGCCCCTAAGGACTCGGCGTTACGGCGTCGATTTGCGGCTCATTCGTTTTCGCGCCGAATCGGTCCAAAGGATTACGTTTTGGCGTGCGCGTTTTTTAGGTGAAGGTCGATGAGAGTGGGAAAATCGCGCGAAACGCGGCGCGACAAATCGTTTGGCGTCTCGTGTGGTACGTTTAACCGGAGCGCGGACGGGGCAGATGAGCGAATAGAGGAGGGTTAGCTAATTTTGATTTCTGACTCATTACGTCGACGATAAATTATTAACACGTCCACCTCCCCCCACACACAAACACCGCCATCCGTTCCCTCTATACCACGTATCGGATGACACCGTCGGAGCCGGCGTAGCACCGGTCATAATTTACGACACTCGTCCTAATTGGAACGCCAACGTGACCGGTAGCGTCGTTATCGTTATATTATCGTGTACCGCGGACGAGTGGCAGAGTTTATCGGAATATTTCCCGTACGGTTTTCGGAACACGTCGCGGCTCTATTCCGAGCGTGGCCACCGTCGCGCCAAATACGTACCTTTTTTCGTCGTTCGTCGTTGTTGTTTTGGGGATGGAGAGACGTCCGACGGCGCAACGGCAATTGCTATCAATCGGCCTAGACGGTGCGTGAACGGCGCGCACCGGTGTGTATAATTATATAAGCCGCGCGCGGTCGGTACACGCGCGAATCACACGGTGACGACGGTGGTGCCTGACCGAGCTGTGGCGACGTCCACGATGACGGTCGATCGGCAAGCATTCGGTTGGTAGATCACGCACGCGGGCGGTCGTGTCTATTAACGTTCCGCGTTTGTACGGGTAATAATATTATTATAATTGTAGCGTACGAGACGACGACGCGCCGGGTCCGGGCCGCCACCAACACGACAAAACGGTTAACATATACAGCCGTGTGAAAAAAATGCGTCGTCGTTTCGACCAGGTTTTTTGAACGTTATATTTCGTCGAAACGGCACTGTCGTCGGGACGGACGACTGGCGCGCGCGCACCCGAACCGTATACCGGCGGCCAAAGACGACGACGACGACGGTAGCGACGATTACGACGACGAGCGCACGCGATCGCACGGCAGTTCGGTCGAACGCGAACTAAAACGACGGCGGTACGCGCGAGAGCACAGAGTCTGTAGCGCGCGCGCGCGCACGTGTGTATCTGTGTGAGTACGTACATATACTTGCGCGCGCGCGCGTGTGCGAGTACGTGGTATATAGGGGGCCCCCTTGTGGACGTGACCGCGACACCACACTCACTCACACGTACACACATATACATATATATACACATATAGTGTATACGTGTACGTGTGTATATATATATATATATTTATATGTGTGTGTGTGTGTGTGTGTGTGACGAGCGCGCCCCACACACACGCACAAAATCGTCGAACGGTCGGCGCAGACTCGGGAACGCGCCTTCCCTTCCGGTAGAGAGAAGCTTCAGTCCGTCCGCGCACAGTGGCGACCGCCACATTGCGCCCCCGTCGCGACCGCCCGCTCCGTTCCGCCCCGTCCGAATATTTTTAAACACCGACCGCCACCACCGCCGCCGTCGCGCTCCGAAACCGACCTATATGGGGACTCGACTCGCGAATAATGAAAAAACAAACGGGAACTACCCGTTACCGACGACGATAATTTACCGTTTTCCGTCCGTGTGACGAAACCGAAGGAACCGTATTCGTAGTAGTCGGTGACGACGACGCCTGCAGACGCTGGCGAAACTTCGCGGGCGCCGCGCGAAAAATCGTCTCCGACGAGTACCCACCGTACCGACGCGATACGATTCGCAATTACGGGCGTATATCGTTTGTCTCGTGTCACGTTTTTCGCCAAACGTTCTCTCCGAGTTTCCAGGTTTGCCCAAGTTCGGCAGTGTTCGTCCACGGCGAATTTCGAAAACACGCCCGGGCTTTTAACGTTTTATTACGCTAATCGTTATAATTTATTCGCCCGTCCGCGTCCTGCTCGGAATATACGGGTAATATGAAAATGGAACGCACTTGTTGCTAACTGTACCGAGGAAAAAAATAATAACGACGGCGCCGAACTCGTCGTAATCGAGCGAACGGTACGTGGGTAGTGAGATGATTTTGTCCGGCTGAATCGCGAGTTTCTCGCTGTTCGACGGTCGGCCTTTCGCTATATCGTTCTGTCTACACGTATCCGAGTAAGTCGGTCGAGCGCCAGCCACCGTTAACCGAACGACGTGCGTGTATGATTACGCGGTACGCGCGCGGGCATGTTTCGTTCTTACAAGCGCTGACAAAAACACGCACCGTGTGACCAGGCAGAACGACGAAACTCCATCGACGATATTTACGAAGAGCCTTTACGGCTACCGGGGAGGGGGGTATTCGAGTTTTTACGCCGACCTGATAACGGATTCGGACGACGGTACATTTACAACGACTGCCCGCGACACGCCTTCCGTGGTTGATCGTAAACAAACCGGACCATCCGGGAACCCGGCGGTTTAATTATTACTTATTCGTAATTTTCGGCCGGGTGTGATTCTCGTACCACGCGCGCCCGTTACGGTTCGTCCGTGTTATCGTCGGCAACACGGGCATAATAACCGAAGTAGCGGATGTTCCGACCGGCCGGGACGTACCGTGTTCATTCTTCGACGACACTAGGGGTTTTTTTTTTGTATCTCACGCGACAAAGGGCGAACAACCCGATTTTCTAGATCACTATAAACGTTCGGGACCAAGAGGCGTACGCCTATTACTAAACGTATACGTTTTCGTGAACTCGATCGCTCAACCCCAATAAAAAGCCGACCGTATGTTATTCGATCAATATCGTAAAGTAGTCGAATAGTTTTTTTTTTATTCATCTCGTAGAATGTCTTTCGTAAAGTAAAAACCAAACGAAAACGTTCCAAGATAATAGTTGTTTGTCCCGTCCAATTATAATCGATATAAATCAAGAATCGGACGAATAACGCGAATATGTTTTTATATAAATAGATTATATTTATATTAATAGTTGTCGGATAATCGTTCTCTTTATCGTTACATTATAATAGGCTACACATAGCTTTTTTCGCGCGGAAATCGAAAGTTAAATGGCGCCGCGAATAAAAGAAAAACAAATTTCGTCGTATTATTCGTCGAAAAGAAATGTCAAGCGTTCGGAATACTTTTAGAATTGTTCGTAAATTATTCGTAATGTATTTTCGAATAATTCGGATACGTATTAATTTGTTCACCATTCGTTCGAAACGTATTCCGGGCACTTTTCAAAAGTATTCTTTACACGACTGGTTCTGGTAAATATCGATAATTGAAAAACGGAATCATAAACGGACCGTGTACGGTTCTTGGCACGAATTTTCGCCGCGAAGAATAATGTAACGAAACACGTCCTCCGTACAACTGGAACAGACACGACGCGTGTTTCGACGGACCGCCGCGTATCGTTACGAATGTTGCCGACGACGATTTTTCCCCGACCGTAAGTGACGGGTCCGCCGTGACGGTATCGCATAGCCGAACGCAATAAAATTAACACGGGCCATAAATGCGGCGGCCGAAGTGAACAGTCGTGTCACGGACGAGAAATCCTAATGGAAAGACAATAATAACGTCTATGTTACCAACAGCGCCGATCCGACGCAAGTGGAAAATAATATACATAATAGGGTTTCGGGACACAGTTTTCACGGTTAACGTTGTTTTAAGTCGAATAACTGGGAATCGGGTCGGCAAGTTTACTTTATATTAGCCTAGAAATTCGGTTCGTTACGCACGTTATACGTTCGCGTTTTATTTTGCCCGACGGGAATCTCCTCACCCGCCTAATTGCGCGTCCGAATAACCCGTAATCGTTTAAATAATACCGTGACCACTAATTTCGTGCGCGTCGTAAGCGGTTCGGAAAAATTAAAAACCGAATAGACGAAACAAACGCCGTTTTAACGGGTCACGTGGACATATCGCTCGTAAAGTAAACGGCAAACGAATAAAAAAAATATATTAATATATATATCGCCGTTAATTTAAACGTTGTATATTTGTTTCGGGAATAGAAGACTGAAATTTAAACCCGAGGGCCGTGTACAATTTAAATTACTCTGTCGGTAGCCACGGTTCGAAACGCGATTTTTGGAAATGTCTAGGTCATGAATCGAACGGCTTTCACGTGCTCGTTATACGCGTTTTTTCCGCCGTCGTAAGAATACGCGTATACATAAAAATATACACGCGTTCGGTTTTTTTTTTCTTTGTATGGCTGTCAATATTCGTCGTCCTCCCCCTGCCCACCAAACAGGAGAAATTTTACAATACCCATATTGACGGGCGAACACGCATCAATGGACGTTTCGTAAGAGCCCGTCCATTGTCGCTTATGAACACGATACCGTTTACACTTGTAAAATTGTTAATAATAATAATAATATTACGATACGAATAAGTAAACAAATTACGGGCTTTTCGAACAAAACGGGAGTGCTGTACGCGCGTATTTTCGAGAACGGCGAATTGAATTTTTAGAGTAGCTTTTAACGACGTGACGGGTCGTCGACATTTTTTTTTCGTAATTTATTTTTCGCGGATATTAAAACGAAATTACATCGTGCCGCGCGCCCCGCCGAATACTGAACATTATTATCGAGATATCGGTTTTCTTTTATTAAAATTACTCGCGACGCAGTATAGTCACAAACGTCCGTGCACAATCGCCGGGAAATAATTGTTGTATCCGTCCGTTACGAAACCATTAAGTACGGAAAAATGTATAACCCGAATGCCGTCGCGTAGATGTTTTTTTCTTTTTAAAACGTACCGCGGACGATATCGAACATGATATTCGAAACGATAATAATAGGTTCTGTCGGGGTTTCGGATAATAATGCGCGACGAGAGGTTACGTTTCGTTTCACAAAAGAATATTTACGAACACGTATTACGGTAATTGAGTTTCACGTATGTCCCGGTAAAATAATGTTAGCCGAACAAATGTTTTATTTAAATAACGTAAATATAAAACGATGTGAGCGTGAGAAAATGAAAAAAGCAAATTCGAGATTACATCATTTTTCGTCCGGAATTTCGTATAATGTGCACACGTTCGTGTGCATAGATATTTATTTATTTAGCCGTAATTTATTGGCTTCTAATAATAACGATAAGCGTAAATCGCAATAATAATAATAATAATAATTTACGGTAAAATTATTTATACGGTTCATAAATCAATAAAATGTAAATAAATAATCGTATAAATACTTTCGTGAAGAGCGCAACATTAAACGAATGCATGGACAAATCAAATTAAACTTCTAAATAAAATAGGTTAATTGTGTAATAAAAATAGTATTTGTAACCTAATAAAAAGCGGCAATTTTAAATTGATACAGTTCCGTGTACTAATTATTCGTGTATTAATTTTACTCGTAAAATCCGATTATGTTTCAAAGAAACACGTATTTTAATTAGTTCGCTTGTAATTGTTGAAAGCACGCAAAAGTATTTACTCAAAGATCGGTTAACAGGTACGAGACGTATATCCTGTAAGTGTTTAATTCGATATTATTTTTGTAGTCGATACAAAAAACAACGAACCGTATTCATTAAATTAATAAAGAAATTATCGGCATCTTGATTTCTTAATACTCTAGTGGATGGTATACGACCAATAAATATTATTGATTTGTCGGATTAGTATGTAAATAGTAATCGTGGTTATTGGTGATTTTCGGAAAGAAACAGCGAGATGTGTTTATGAAGTACCTCCTCAATATGGGAATTAATAATTGTCGTACTCAATAATCCGTTTTGAACTAAGTTCGGTCAACCATTAAGGTTTAAAAATAAAAAAAATCCCGGGAAAAATCCCGGTGAAATTTTTCGTTTAAAACACGTTTTCTTTTCGAAAACTACTAAATATTTTTTAGAAAAGAACCTCTTTGAAGATCTATCCGGTGATGAAATTCCAATTTATATGTACGCGTGTACGTGTCGAATCATTTCTCTAGCTATAATCACTGCTTGATAAATGTCTAATAAATAATAAAAACTGTTCGGGATTCGCTTTGATTTCAAAATAAATCTCAAAGTTATTCCTATGTATTTTCCTACGTTTTATCCAAATTTAAATTAAACGTGCGGTAATATCAGATATTTTTCATCGATCAAGCGTGAACTTCATCCGGAAAAATTACGTTCGAGCACATTTTCATATTATTAAGAACTAAAATATAATTTTATCTTGAAGGACGATAGAAAAATTGTAATTTTTTTTATATTTTCATAAAAAGTTCATACAGATTTCGCGTTAGTATTGTGTTCAGATTAAAAATATTTTTTGTCTAAATATCGTAATATTACCAACTAAATAATAAAATAAAGGCTATACACACGCGTTATTAAATTTACAATTACTAAAACTTATATTTCAAAATTGACGTAAATAATACAAAAATAAACTTATCGGTTTTTTTTTCACTTTTAAAGTGAAATTGTGTTTAGCATTAAACAGCACGAGAAATATGGTACCAAGTTTAATTTGTTTAGAGTTTTCCAAATAACGCGGAAAGAAGTTCGAGCAATTTACGAAAAACACAACGCGAAATTATTTCGATTCGATTGTAAAATTATATATTAAACCTTTGATAATAACTCGAAGCCTACTAATTTAGAGTACGTAGTGTTTGTGCTCTTGTATGATGATCGTCTGAGGAGAAATATTACGAACGGTTTACGATTGTGAAGAAAAAATATACGAATACGATCTGATATTTCCAGTTATACGATACAAAAAAACGCGTTAAATATTATTACTTACGATCGACCATTCGTCAATGGATCACCGGACTTTGAAACAGGAACGCGACAATTGTTTTTAAACAACCGTCAACGAATAATGTGAAATTGAATCGACAAAATAATATCGTTTCACCGACACGCTAAGAATAGCATGTCAAAAACGCCAAAAGAACATCATACACGCGATCGTTATTTATCAATAATCTAATTCAGATGAAAAATTAACGTGTTCCACGGGACGTTTAAAACGCACGAAAAATTCGTTCGTAGCGGCGAATGCGTTGGTGTTTTCTCCTCTCTTATCCTCCGCTAATTGTATATATTTTTATCATTTAAATCCAATAATCCCCGCAGCGGTTGAAACGTATATACGTATATTTTTAAAATACGAACATTTAAATATAAATTAGATCTAAAAAAGCGGTTGACGTGTATATACATATATATTTCCCGTACTATCTAGATTTTTCGAAACGCGTAAACCATGGCGTTTAAACGGACGCGTGCAATCAACTTAAACCTTGAACTGTAAAAAGGGTCTGTTTTATCTTCCCGGCTGTAGCTTAACCGCGACCGGCGTCTCTAAGCTGACCTTTTAATAGAAAAACGGATTACTATCAAATTCGGGAGGCGAAAACGAAGTGTCGCAGCATTGGAGTGCGGGAGTATAAGAATTCCAATTTAATTTCGAAATACAATAGAGCCAGTGAAACGCGTGTGCTGTATATCCCCGCAATATTCGTTACGCGCAATTAAACGATTCACCTATCGACGCTGACGAATAATTTTACGCGCCTAAAGAGTTCGAAATCATGTGCCGCGAACACGTCGTTTGCGCGCGTTCCCTTAAACATTATATCAATTATATTATTATTTCGGTAATACTTCGACGATTATTACAAACGTACTCGGTTGTATACGATGAATTCTATCGAACGTTTTATACGATTTCTGAAAATGTCGTTATCGCTTACTACGTCAATTAATGAATAGAAATCGTAGGAATACGTTAATAACAAATCGTATCGTTGCTTCTTCCTTTTGACTTCAATTTGTCATTTCGTATTTGAAATTCGTACGAATTATTCATTATTTTCGTATGAAACTGTTTCGACATTTAGACGTTACTCATATATTATCTCTCTCTCTCTTTCTTTATATATATTAATTATGAATAATTCGAACATTTCAACACTACGCCTTTCGACGAATTGTTCGCAAATATAATTTCGCAGGCTGAATCATAAAATGAACGCTTTGGTGACCGAATGTAAATGTTTGCTAATCGAATAAAACGAATTCGCCAAAACCGTGGCAATGTTAATTGACGGAATATAATATGAAATATAATTAGCCGGATGTCAGAATAATAGACCGTTACGTTTACCCGATAATCGAATTAATCGATTTACGATCGCGACCGTCGAGGGTTATGCACTATATTTATCGAACGACTTCGCTATCCAATTGTTCCGAAAACTCTTCGACGTAAACACGCCGTATTCGTTATTTGTTTTCGTTATGAACGCGCCGCGCGTGTACGAAATATTAACAACCAATCCACGATTATCGATGCACATATAATCGACGTCGCGTTCGCTTCTCCACGATCGAACTCGTGGACGGAAACGGGACGTGATTGATTTCCTATCGAGAAACGTATTTGGGAAAATAAGGCGATTGTTTGTGTTTTCGAGAAGGTATAGTAGAAAGTTTCGACGTACATAATGCGCGCTGAGTGTAGTAGAGTACGATTAACGCGTACAGAAATAATAGTAACGCGAATTGACTTTCAAACACAATTTCGTCGGTAGAACGAGTAAACTATCGTTTTCGGACGGCGTGAAATATTAATAGTAACAATTTTATATCGTCGTATCGCGTGAGAAATGAAACATATGTACATATTGAAAACTTAGTGGCTACACATAGCGCAGTTGCGAAATACATTAACATGTTCCAACGCACATTGGCGATCATTGATAATGTACACTTTAGACATCTGTAGTCTCCAATATTGCACGTGATCCACGAAACCCGAAGACGCAAATAAAACGATATTGTGACAATATCGGAAAGCACGACGTATTCGTACAACGCGATTAGTTTTTCGAAAACAAAAACGTATTACTATTACACCGCACACGACGATCGTTTTCGACAATAACTATTGACGTTCAACACGATATTATTATAATTATTCGGTATATTGGCTACATAATATGCCGTGGACGTTCCCAACAAAGCGATATTTCTATAACGTTAAATCGCCTATGGCGCCGTTAAAGCGTTCTAGTGTTTACGGTAAATCGCGTTAAATTGTCACCGAATTTCGTTAAATTTCGTGTTTAACACGCGTCACTCGCGCGCGAAAAATAATTAAAAACCGTGCGCCGCGCTCTTTTACACGTCGCTCTTTACGCTGCACCGCGGTAAATTCGAAAACCGTATTCGCGAAAAGTTTTCCGCGTGTCACGTTGCAGATGCCTTTTTATAAAGTAATGGTGTGCTCAATTTCGTTAGGGAACACGTTACAACGCCCCGCGTGTTTCTAATATATTTAAACGCCACCGGTAAACGTACGAAGAAACGGATTTAGAATTTATTTCTAAAATTAATCGTAATAACTAATAGAACGATACAAAAAAAAACAACGGAAATACTTAGGCCGGACTGTGAAAATCTTTCGAAGCGTTCGTTACGACGAATAAATATGAACATTAAAAATCTATAGCGTCGGATCGTTTCTGTTACAACATTTTTGAAGCCCAACAGACGTACAATCTTAAATAACGAGGAAAATTAATTAAGAAACATTATGGTCATCTTAGTAAATAATAGTTATAACACGTATACGGAAGACTAACGTCGATTCGTGACGCTATTATGTATATAACTCTATTTTGTACGTCTGGAGTACTACCGATACGGAAAATAATTATTTTATTTAATATTATATTATACGTTTTTATATTTTCTACGTGAACGATATATTATATTATATTATATTATCGTCACATTCGTCTCATAATCTAAAGTAAAAATATAGCGCGTTTATGTTCTTATAAATATTTTTGCTAAAGTGGTTTCGGTTTAAATATGGTAAGACACGTACTTTGTTTTTCAAACGAAACCAGTAGGGGGATTTAATACATTTAGTTTTTAACGTCGTCCCAACAAAAACCATTAGACGGTATATTGTTTCAATTATTATTGTTATTATTATTATTTTCAAGCACGTTTCACCAGAAATTACAATATACGTATATATAAATAAATATAAATATATCTATATATATATATTCTGTTTTAAAGATTTTAGAGTTTACGCGATGTGCCGTGATTTATTTTAAAGGGAAAACTGAATTAAGTACCTTATCACGTGTCTTTTCTCTTACTCCTCGTAAAGTTATACCATTTGTTAATTATCTTGCTACAGCAAATCGTGTCAAGTCTTCACCTACCCAGGTTTTGGGATTCGCTCCAAACGGACTTACTGTCAGCTTTACCCGTGCCACGGTTAACCCTAAAAGTTACAATTACACTTTGAAGGGTGCGTACATTCTTTAAAAATAACTTTCGCCGTCCTTACCCGCGTTACACGTGAACTGATTTACGACGTGCGTATGTTTACGTCCGTATACCGCATACGCGTGTATACGTGCACCGTATTTATCGGTATTTATTGATATTCAGTAACCTTTGTATCGCTTTTATAGTTCGTGTGACAAATGACAACACGTGACGCCGACGAAAAAACCCTGACGACCATTGCGCTTTTCCAAATTTTTCGGCAAAAACATTTGTATATGCTTATGTATCGAATAGAAATATTCGTAAGTTTCACGGAAACCGTTAAAATAATTAACGAAAAATATAATCGAAACGAATTCCGTCCCCTGACGACGATAGTCAATGATAAGGAAGACATGTACTAAAAAATAAATAATAAGCCGTTCATTTCACGGGATTTTTGACGACAAAAAAAATGTTAACGGAAATGACTCACCGTTCTATCGTACGAATGCATAAAGCGTGCACGCGGTATTATTGTGTATCGGTAATTTCGTAATCAACGGTCGTACAAGAAAATAATAGCGATCTGGTCTCGGATTACCGTACGGGAGTTTTCGCGTGCCAAAGATCAATCCATTATACCACGACGGGTTATAGCGTTTAGTTTTTCGACAACCGTACATGATATACGCATTATATCGCCATAACCCTATAATTGACTATTCGCGTACGGTCGAACCCATCAAATTTCGGGTAAAAATAATTCTTGGGAAAAAACCGAAATACACTTTTGGAAAATCGTTAATTTACGTTTGAAATTCGTATGATAACGACGTGTACATATATATATATATACACGTTTAATACGGCATATCGAAGTATAAAACTCCTTCTCAAAGAAGGAAATTCGTAATTTGCCGCAGTACACACCACGGTGGTCTGTGTAACCGAGAATGTGTAATATTGCGCGCGATGATTTCCGCGACGAGTCGCGCATCTCGAGTGCGAATTCCGGAAAATGTAGTTCGCGGCGTAGCCTCTTGTCGTCCATATTGCTGTTTGTGTCGTTACACGCATAGCTCGCGCGAAATCTAATTTAATGGTGGCGTACTCAATCACCAGGCAGTCCATATTATATTACGCCCGGACGCGGATATCGTCGAGAACTAAATTAAAACACTATACACCCGTTTAACGGATATTTTAATTAAATATGTGTAACGATTGTTCGCCGTACGTACGGAAACAATCATTGTCGAATGTTTCGAGCCGTCGTAGCGAGGATAATAACTGTTATTAATATTTGTTCGAGGGGGAATTAATCGAAATTCGTTATTTGGCCGACATTTTCGGCCGATTGTTCCGTATTATGAATACAATTGTTTACTAAAATCGTTACGAAAGTGAACTTATATATTTACCTAACCGCTACTTCCCACAACAACGAAAAATAAAACCTAGAATAGAAGCAGCGAACACGTGACGATAATAATTATACAACTGGAGTATTCGTAAATTCCGACCGAAATTCGAAACGTCACGATCAAATTCCATTGTGTAACAACCGAATTTCGGCAAATTAGTCATTCGATAATTATCCCTTTTAAAATAATTTGCGACGTTTTCTCTCGATTTCAAAATCTCGGCTACAAAACTATTTTAAAGCGCAAAAGTCGATTTTCAGGCACGCGCTTATAGCAATTTTACACTACGTGAATTATGTTATATGTCTAATAACGTCTGTTTAAAAATAACTACGAATGTATCTTTAAAACTTAAATAATTTAACTGACATATATTGGGGAAATTATACCTTGAAATAATTGCAGTTGTTTAAAACACATTCGTCGTCTTTAAAATGGTATTATAATTGTACTTACACGAAACGGTTTCCTGAGCAAATTAATCTAATAATATCTAAAACGAAATTATTCCTAAAATAAGCGCTCGAATAAAATTAATTTTTATTAAAATAAACGCGTTGGATCAATAAAGCAAAACAATTTTCGTTTAATATTTTAGATTCGACGCGAAGGATAGGATGAATTGGTTTTACTACGAAGTGTTATTTTTTTACAGTAAACTTCTTTGGAAAAGTAAAAATACTCATTAATGTTTATGTAACTCTATCAATCAATCGGATGTTAAACAGAACAGATACTTTAAAGAGGTCATATTCAATTTTTCCAATGAGTATAACGGTACACAATGAGTACCTTTCCAGAGGGAAAACCTATAAAAAAAAATGTTCCGAAAGAATAATAAGCGGACGTTTTTTCGTGAAAACTGATTATACCGATTTATTTCACAAATAATTGGGGACGTGTGTGTATTACTTTAAAATCTAAAAAGAAAACATCAACAGACTACTTGAGACGATAAGTAAAGTACGAGACGAGTGTCTAGCACATGCGGTATCGTCGAATACTGTTTTTATTACTGCGATAAATGGATAGTTTATAATAGCGTCGGAATTGTAGTCTATCGTCAAAGTATTAATGTTATTCGCTAGTGGAAAATGAAAATAGTAAATAATCCGAACGTTGAGTGTTTTCAATATACTATTAAATTGTTTTTATTTTTAGGCCATCCAATACCGTCTATATATTTTACGTTTTTCGTAGACGAAACAGTGTTTTTGGAAGTATAAAAATAATAATTTTCAAATAACGATTCCAGCGAAAAGAGGTTAAATCTTATAATAACACGAGTTCAGAGAAGGTTACGCGTGATTTAATTTTTGTCCAATCAGAGCAGTTATTATACACGTTACATAACCATATGCCTTACAACTTTAAAATGTATCGTTTTTAACGAAATTTAACCATAAAAGCGATTTCTTTTTAATAAACATTGAAATAACGAAAAAAAATTATACGAACGGTATAATCGAAAGGGAAAGGAATTAATGTATATTACGATGGGATTTAAACGTATTTACGAACACGTGGTTCAAACGTTTCTTCATCGGCGGGTGACTGCGTTGTGTTCGTGTTATCTAGTAACCGTATTTCGCGTTGGAATCCTTTATGATAATTTCGTACGTGTTGAACCGTTACGAATTTACCAGTCGCGTATATTTTCTCGAACGAATTTAAAATTAGTTGTCATTTAGAATACTTAGACGTCGTTTTAGCTAAAAACGAATTACGTATAAAATCCAATAATTTTCTCTATCGTCACCAAGTGGTCGTTTCCGGTAAAACGATATTCATATTATTGCCCGCAAACGATGTCCCGTGTATATCCATAGCGGTTTTTTTTAATTCGTTTACTTATCTCACAGGTTACGTTTGGTACAAACCACGTTTTGGCAATCTGCGGCGGTTTCGGGCACGCGCGTCCGCCAACGAAAATAAATCGGCTCGGCAATGACATTACTGAACCGCCATACCGGTTAAACGTTGGAACAGAAATTGCGGTCGTTTAACGCCATTACTAGTCACCCAAATTATTAAAACGCCACCAAGCGTCGTGATCATTTGTTATGGGCCGACGTGAAACCGCCACGAGTTGTCCAAAACGATACGAAACTTTTTCGAATTGATCGAGACACGCTTAATTGGACTAACGCGTTTTCGATATACGTATACCACACACCGGCACCCCACCGTCGTTTGCGCTCGCCCATTGGTCGTTATTCGCGTTTCTGCAGCGACAACGAGCCCCGACAAGTGCTTTTTTACAGACGACAAATGGAACGGAATAACGATACGGAAAACGGAGTCGGTTTCGTTGGTGTACGTTTTTTTCTTAACCAATCGACGACCGGTTCAAACGTTACTTACCATCGCGGTTTCGATGACAAGACCGTGCGTGATTTCACAACTCGAATCATTGGCGTTCGACGTAACCAATCTCATCTCCTATTCGTAGTAATGCATACACGAAACGATTCAATTTTAACCGTAACGATTTTTGGCTCGCGAGACGAGCGGACAACATGCGCAAATTAAACGCGCTTGATTTGTTACGGCTTTTCGCGTCTGATAAATAATACCAGATTTGTTCAAATAGTGCCGAATATATCGCTATTCAAATAGAAAAGGGCCGAAAAACGTTTATTCCACATTATCGCGATTAATTCCCTTCGGAATAGGCTTCTCAAGAGGCTCTACATTAATCGGTTCGACCGTTTCATCGGTTTCCCTATTAACCGAAACATTATCAAAGGTACTCCGTTTTGAAGGACGTTACATGTTTTTCGTGTCCCGCATGGCATCTGTACGAATCTGTTTCCGTTCGATTCGAATTCGTCATAAATTTCGCGTCTGTTCGTTACCATTGATTTTCGTTTCGTTTTGAAATGAACGAGGATACATTGTCACGTTATTATAATAATAAAAAGCGACCGTTTTATTTTTTACCGGTGTCGTTTCCGAAAAAAAACGTTAATTTTCGCTCCCTTTTACTACAATCACCGTAAATATACAACGAATACATAGAAAATAAACGCGAAGTTCCGTATACAAATAAAATACGTGTTTGATTCTTTAATCGTGTTTTAAATCGACGTTTCGCCAATCGTCTCGTAAAAGGAAATAGTTATGAAAACAGTTTATAAACGTCTCCAACGATTACGCTAATCATTTGTATTTCAAGTTTACTAGTTCGCCGATCGAAGTTTCAAATTTGGATCAAACCGAAGATATATAATATATTGATTCAATAATGACGCGTTTTCGTTATTATTGTCCGTAATCACTTTTTGGAAAAGAACAAGTAATTCTAAAGTTTTATACGGCTTCTCTTTAGATAGGAAATTTGTTATAAATGATACTTTAAGTATATATATATATATTTTCTAGTTTTTCGGCGTTTTGTTTGAAAATAACGAAAATTTACGAAAACATTGTATTCTTAACGTTACGTTATTATATGAGGAATAAAACCTGCATTATTTTACGACGTTTATTTCCCAAAAGAATTAAACATCGTACAATAATTATTTATCTTTTTTTAAACGTGTGGCGTTGTTCTCGTTTCAATTCAAAGAAAAATTTAATTTCAAATATCCGACGACGTAGAGTTTTTATTTATAAATTTATTCTTTACGTATTTAGTAAAATTATAATAAAAAAATCGAAAATGTGGATAAAGTACATTCGTTTATAAGTTACCAATATTTAGTTTAAATTATGCATATTTATATATGTATATACACACACACACACACACACACACACACACACACACACACACACACACGAGTATATAATTCATGAAAGACTTCTGTTAAGGAATGTGTAACTTTTGAACGGCGTAACAGATTGAAGTCGTTTTAAGTTTCAACATATTTAAATAGTCCAGACAATGGTTTATAGCTTTGTTCGGACCATTATAGTTATTAAGAATTAACGAACACGCGTTCGATCCCGTAGGTCACTTTCGTCGAAAATAGCCGTTTATTATTTATATACTGACGATTTATTTTGCGGTTTAAAAATACCAAGCGATATAAGTTGAAAATAAATAAGCGCCGAAAATCAATGACATTTAATGATACGCGTGCACATCATATGTGTAATAATAGTCGACATGGTTATTTTGGATACTAACGCCCTTTACCGTGAAAATATCACGCATGAATATTATACGGTTTTCTTTTAATAAAAGGCGAACTGACTCTTGATTCTGTCAGAATACCGACCACATTACTAAAGGCCCACGAATCGTACGAACATAGACAAACACTTAAATTAACTCACGAAAAAATATTACGTTAACGCGTAAACACACACACGACGATATAGGGTTACGTTACAAAATAAATTGAATATTAGATCGAAGGTCGAACTATTTTCGTAAAATCCCTTATTCAACTTAAAAGCGAACAATTTTAGCAAAGAGGACGAGCACAAAGTATAGAATTATAAAGGCGAACGTCAACAATAACGCGAAGGCCAAGCGCGTTTAGTTCTATAGCGAGACGGCCATAATTAACCAGTCCACCAACATAGCCTAACCCCGCAGATGTTTCATAACACAAAAATTATAGCCTAGGCCTTCTACTAATTATTGTGTGTGTGTGTGTGTGTGTGTGTGTGTGTGTACACTCCGGCAACGAGCCGCAACTCGTCAAATTTGCTTTTTTCGTCGTATTTTACGAATTATATTTTAATTTTGTATAATTATTTTACAAACGGCGCGAGATGCCATACGTGGAATAGGTCCATCATGCCGTGTTGTTGATTTTCGTAATTTTTTTATCGTATTTAGCGCTTAATATTCGTATTTTGTAAACATTTTTCAAATATTTACGTCGGTATTTTTGAATGGCGGGGATTCGTCCCAATAGTCACTGCATTTATTTGTAAAGTCTATTGTGCGGCCCGGTATGGCGGGGGATCTTCCCACGAGCCCCTTTTTTTTAATTTCTAAAGTTTTTATTACGAGGGGTGGCGTACCGAGGCATTGTCCTGTTATATCAAACCAGGCAAAAAAGTTGTTTTATATATTTTAAACTATAGTAACTTTAGTAGAATTTAGTTGTTTGTCCCAATTTGCGTCCGCGGTAAGTGTTTTATAATTTATTAGCCACAATATAGACCCGAAGCGAATTTAAAGAAGCCAATTTTTTTAGAATTCGTTAAAAATAATAATTCCCGAAATTCCGAAAAAACGAACGAATTCTATTCGATTCAAACAATTATAATAAAATAAAAGGGTTTCGTATATGTACTTATTGCGTCTTAAATTTAAATTCGCATAAAATACGCGTTGTAAAATTCCCGGAAATTTTAACCGAATCGGACTTTTTAATTCGCAACGTTAAAAGGAATATATTTCGCCGCTAAGATTTAAGTATTGCTATAAAATATTATTATTCGTGGATGATAAATACCACGAACTTAAATTATATAATAATTTATACTATCCTATAAAATATTACGTCGTTGAAGTATATATTATTGCGTTTCATATTTATTTTGACGGTATTCGATGACAATAAATTTATTTTACGTTTTTTAAATAATATTTCGCGGTTAGAAATAACGTAAGAAAAAATAAGACGTTCGTGTTATGCTCGTTTACGATTCCGAATATATATGCGTTTCTAAAAATATATTTAGAATATTCGAATAACGAAAAACGTATTTTCGATTTATAAAAATATCGAAATATTTCGTGACCTCGTACGTAACGTTAAATAATACGCTTTTTATATGGTTGCCGTTGGACTTTTCACTTTCGAATGAAGCGTGGTAATTATTTTACGTAAAAATGTGATATGTGGTAAACGCGAATTGTATTTATCGTACACTGATCACTGTCGGACAATATAAGTATACTCATTCTGTATTTCGTGGACGATTTGTAATTTACAATAATCAGACGAATGGCTATAATATATACTCAGAGTATATAGTTTTTTATATTTTACGAAAATTACTCCGCGACGAGCATAATAATAGAAAAATATGCGAAATACACGTCACAATTCGCCATGTATTCTAATCGGTTGTATAACCCAACCTAAATAGGCGAATAAAAACGGTCAATCTAATAACGGAATTTCGTTAAGTACCGTTTATGAAAACTATAATTACAGAAGTTTCGGTATATATTTCGGATGAAATTATGATGAAAATTAGACGTACTCGCGCTACAGTGTTTTTTTCATTTTGGCACGTAGGTACGCGTAACGGGGTAACGCAATATCGATCCACGAGATAATAATAATTATAGTCCCGTCGCTTATTTGTCTCGTTTAAAGATGATCGTACCGTCATTAGCGTATTCGCCGCTCGCCCCGCGTTCGTTAGTAATTCTTCGTTGCGTGTAATATGTTAATTGTCGTGGGTTCGACTACGCTATTTGCCCTCTCGTCTTATAATTTCGGTCTACTTTCCCCCCCCCCTCCTCCTGAAACACCTTTTCCGTTTCGCGAACTCCGTGGCCACTAATTACTTCGTCTTCCGCGGAACTCGAAACGTCCGCCGCGGTACCACACCTCGTGTTCGGCATTTCCGTCTGGAGTTGGTGCAGACCGAACGCCGATAGATATCGCGTACGAGTCAAACAACACCGCCGGTGTTCAAAACCCGCGTACTCGTAATTCGTTCGTTTCAATAATCGTCCGTAATTAGCCCGGTACACGGTTAGGTATATGTAACGTGTGGGGTCCAGCCGTTAACGAGAATTCGCGCATTCGTCCGTCTGTTTATTGATTTACGAGCAACGCGGTTCCCGTAGCTTTTCGCCTCCCTCCCCCTCCTACCCACTAATTACGGGCCAGGTGAAGAAACGGCCGCGTTCGTGTACTTTAAAAATCGCCGATCATCTAGTAATCCAATTTGCGCGTAGTCCATTTATCGCGCGTGTACCGTCGCGTGTTGTTTTCCAGTATAGCACCGACTTGTACCGGATCGTATGCCGTACAATTAAAAAAGCGTTAAACCGAACGTTCGTACGGCGCGTATTTCGTAATTTGCGTGTGTACGCGTGTATATGTCCGTGTATGTATACGGTTTTTAACGATCGTTTTTCGCAATACGGTCGAAAAAGACGTTCGTTTCGTCGGCACCGAAAACGACCGCCGTTAAATGACAACGAAAACCCGACCACGATACCTGTCTATTAATATATCGAATCGTTAACGACCGTTCGTTTCGTTAATAAAAGCGAATCGATTTTCGCGTGTTTACCAATTTTCGTCTATCCTAACTCGTCCAGCGAGCCCTAATAAATTATGACCGTTGTCCCGTCTAATCGGCTGTAACGCGTTAAACATACCGTCCGGATTGAATCGAATAAAATAACAATTATTACGTTATTGGTCAAACTGCTCGTACCCAGTTAGACGAGCGTACATATCTCTTGCTGAACACACGTAAGCCCTTATACGTATCATTTTGTTTGTGTTGTCTCCGCGACTCTTGCGAGTAGTTATCGTACAAATACGCGTACCGCGTGGCCATTTTACCGTTGCGACCGATTCAATTCGTTCGAGATTATAAATATTTATCAAACTGTTACGAACCGCGTTACGATAATCAAAGCAGTTTATGTTCCGCCGGAAATACGATTTTCGAATAAAACACGTTTCGCGCCTGACTTTGTACGACACGAAATCGTATCGACCGTAATCAACTAAAACGTATACGGTTATTAACGTCGGAATAATCGCCTTTACACGCCGTTCGCGTCTCGGCGCTATCTTCGACGCGTTCGTATAAATAAAATGTGAAGCTTTTAGAATATTGCCGTTTTAAGACGTCCGTCTCGTCGATTCCACGGTCACACGCGTACGCGGACAAGCCACGAGATAATAACTCCTTCGAGCATATATGCGCGCGTTACGAATCGGAGGCAAAATCGTCGAGTGCACATTTTTTTTCATTTTCGTAACCCGTTCATACGTATTTATTCGGGCAGTACGCTAAATACGTCCGAAAACGTATCGTTGGTGAATTATCGTTTTAGTCGTGGCGCGGCGTAGTCGACGCTTTTACAGCGTACCAATCGAACCGCCGTGTAAAATCGTTGCGTGGATCCCCCGGGGAGGACGGTCGGCGCCTGTCAATCGTATTGCGGCGTTCTGTAGACAACCCAGGTACGGGACAACAGGGCGTCGGAATATTCCTTGACAAAAATTGAACGTTATACGGTACGGACCGCGGCGAATAAATCCGTTGGAAGTATTTCGAGCAAAGCCCTTGACGCGGTAAGTATCAATTATTGTTGGTGGTATAAGACGCAAAGTTTTCGTTGGCCCGTGTGTTTCTAAAGTATTTTCCAATGTTCCGTAAACGATTTCCGGGAACGTTTAAAACACGCTCTTAAGAAATAAAGCGACACGAGGTTTCAAAATTAATATCGCGATATATATATATATATATATATATATAGTTTTTGCGTTTTCACAACTCACTCGCAATAATTAAACTAGGCGTCGTTATTACGTAAGTTCCGAGAAATATACCTCCACTTTCTGTGAAATAATATTTAGAGTGGCGTATCACAAATGTACAAATGAAAAACGTTCATTTTCTTAATTATTCTAGTGCTAGAAAACTGGCTAGTTAAGTCGTCTCCACGTAGCTCGAAAATATCCTTCGATTTACTGTAAAACGTCACGGGCTAGTAAAAATATATTTCGTTAAGTGAGTAGAATTGTCGTGCTTGACACTCGTTTTTCGAGTCAGAGCGGTGACGACACCCATTATTCGTAATAACAGTTGTACTTAAAATAACGAAAAAATATCGATACGTTTCTCGAAATTTATCATACTTGGCGTATCACTCGTACACAGCTGTAAATCGCGTGAAATTATAAAAATACGAGACAAAATGGATGGGTCGGTCAACATTGACGTCGTACGTGTTCATATATTAGTGTGTTTTTTTTCTTTACACGAATAATTTTTAATCGTCATATCGATTATACATTTTATAACGATACGGAAAAATCGATTTAAAAATTTCTATCTTTACATTTTAGTTAGAAATAACGGCGTTTGTAAAATATTCTCGAATTCGTTTTAAATTAAATTATCGGCGGTATTTCGAGTAAAATAAAATATTTGACTAAATATTCGATATTAAACCTGATACATTTTACTTGTTTTAATTTGCGTTTAAAAACCAAAATATATTAAATTGGAATATAATAAGAAAAATACAATTTGAAAACCTACCGAAACAACAATCGTTAAGTGAAAAAAGAAATAATGTACCAAAATTTGAAATTTTCCGATAAAACAAATAATATATATTATATTTTACAATAGTAATTTGTTCCAAAGTAAACTATTTTATTTGTCAAAAACAAGCAAAATCGCTTTTGGTAATGGGTTTTCGCCAAACCCATTGTTTGCAATTTTAGCAACTAATATTGCGCTTTTTTTTCTCCTCTTCCAATTAACAATATTACATTTAGGAAATAAACGATAAAACAAATACAATTTTAGTAAGTTGAATACAGAGAGTATATCAAAAATATCCGCGATTAATCGATGGATTATTATGCACAAGAGACTGAAACATGTCGCAAAAAGAACACCATTCTAAAACGTTTCCGTCAAATTTGGGCGATTCGATTTTAGGTAAAATAATCTGTGTAACGCCTTTATTAGCACTTTCGTACGACTCCTTAGAACAAGATTGACACGATTTTAAACTACTAATCGAATATTTCCAACACAGTATCTTCTTATCATCATCAGATACTTAAACCATCGATTGCTTCAAATTCGGTAACTAAAACCCAAATCCACGAGAACAAATAGAACTTCTTGTTGGTGTAACTCGAACTGATCAATATATTGATCGAAATAATGAATCCGTGCTATTAACATTTGATCATCTTCGACATTCAATTTCACCTGTTCAGCTAAACTATTTCAATTGCAAACAGAACGTAATTCACCTACAGTACGCGCTCGAAATTAATGTTTTCGAAGAGCTTACGGGCCTGCGCCTCTTGACGTTTTGAACGACCCATATTACGGAAGACGGAAAATATGTACGCAACGGGAAAACAATTACAATAGATCCGGGCCGAAGGACCAAAATGTACGAACGAACTTCCTGTCTGTAACGGTCAGGTGCCCATTACGTGTTGCTGACTCGATTGTAATGATTTAACTCCCGAACGACAATTCCACGCGTAACATAAGTCGATAAAAAACTAGATCTCTCACACGGTGACGACGGCGATCATTCGACACGTTGTTAACCGCGATGAAAAACAAAGACACTCGTTAGTAAAGAATAACGCGACTATAATAATATAACGCGCAATAAAAGAACAAATTAAAACGATTATAGTAAAATACGAAATAAACATAAAAACCAACACAACACGCGTAAATACACACGAACTAAAACGAGTAAAAGTGTAAGCGAAAAAAACCAACGCACGAGTCGTATGGTGATAACAAGCATGAAATAAAAGAAACATGCCATAGAATATGCAATCGTTCAAAATATACTATAGAACGGGCGCGCCTGTTCCATACGTCCGTACCTAACTGATATTGTGACGAAAATGAAACGTATTTTTAAACAAAATATTAATAATATCGCTCGGTTAATACGAATATGGCGGATAATAATTTTCGATTTTATCGATAAATCTTACGAGGTAAAACCATTTTTGCGTACGTGTGACGAAAATGTGAAATTATTGACATTTTACCGCTTGGAACATCGACGAACGTATTTACCAAAGTCACGTTATTAAAAAAATACGCGATTCGGGATTTCATGTGTAATTTTTCTGGCGATTCATTCTGTAGATCGAAATTCGACAGGTAGGCCCACCATACTTAAATAATAATACCGTTTAACGTATTAATATCGGATGACCGAGCTAGATCGATTTGTCGCCCTCAAAACCCCCTGCGTACTAAATTTCACGAAAATCATTGGAGCTGTTTCCGAGATTCAGATTATATATATATGTATATGTTTATTTACAAGAATTGCTCGTTTAAAGGTTTATATATTTAGATAACCAAACGATATATTAGAACGTTGGTTAAACGTTTAATTTTTACTAATTTTTACTTTAAGTATCTTGTAGTGTGTAAATCGTTTACGCCGATTATTCTAACGACGTGATGTCAATTGGAAATTTTAATTTTATGAAATACTAAAAGCGTTTTAAATACGGATTTCAAATTACGATAGATGTCGTAGTGAAATGATTGAAAATGAATTCTTTTAAACGACGTTTTTATTTACGATTTGGTTCTAAGAAACAAAAAAAAAACGTTAGGCATTTAAAATATTTGACATTATACAATGTTAACGTATTAACGTTCATTTTTTTTCCGACTAAAATCGTTTTCTGTATCGTACTTTTTAGAATAGGTTCCCGCGATTTTTCGGTTCAGTTCGCGTGTCGTGAGAAATGTTTTTGTACGTTTATTCGTTAAATAAAATCGCGTTGACGAATTTGTATACGTATATAATTTCGACAGTTCAATTTCTTACGAATCACTCGCAAATTTAATTATTCATAAAAGAACGTAAAATCTCGTGTTTGGTGCGCTTTGTGCCACACTGAACGATATTCGGTGTATTCTAAATATCAACGCAGTTAACTATTCTATTAAACTAATGATTCGGAACAAACGGTTAAGATTATTATTACGAAAATCACTAACGATAAGAGGTTAGGTTGGGCTAATGAGGCCAGTATTACTCCGGTGGTTATGATCGCGGGATAGTTACGGTATTGTTTAAAAAAAAAAAGATTAAGTTAATGACTAGTTTTATAAAATAGTCGACGTTTCGTGACGATTTAAGTACCCGCGTTCTTAATGCCTAGTTAAATATCGCGGATTTATAATCAAACGAGAGAATTTTGCAGTATTAAAACGGCGAATAATTGATCGAATTATTACAGTTCGTTTCCGACGAATTTGTTGGATTCGAACGCCGAAATAAAACAAAAACAAAAAAAAAACTCTGGATTATTATTTTTTCTTTTATACAAGCCAAGTCGATACGTCAACAGAAAAACACGACAACGCGACTTGGTTACTACACGGACGACAATCCAATTGCGACCAGTTGTCGGGCTTTTCGTAACGCGGACGAAAACGAACGGGACGCGATTAAAACGTTCAAAACTCGTTGCTCGCGTACAACTCGTGTTCTGTTCTCCGCGTGTACGGCGACGACAATAATCTTATGATCGCGGCGCGTTCAAAATATTGATTATAATAATAATCGCCGACTCGTCTTACCGTGCCCATCGTCGGTCCCGCGCACTCGCCTACGCGAACTTACGCGTATTATAATTGAAACGTTACCACGTAGTATGTCGGAACTCGGCTGCCGGTACAAATTCACTTTCGCGGTTATTCATTTACGGCGAATGCGTTTATTAAACGCCGTTTAGCGGCGAATCGCCATTGACAATATTATTATTATCATTACGGCGACGGGTGGCGCGTGTGAACGAAACACGGGGACGTTCGAGCGACGAAAGCCAATTAGAAGACTGCCGCGTTATAATATTATTTCGTCGTCGAAAGCGGCGAACGCGTGTGACTTGTCTTTGAGCCCCCGAAATCCGTAAGTACATTACGATAGGCAGTACTGCGAACTGCTCGAGACTCTTCCGGCGAAACAAATACGCTGACGTCGAAATTAATTATTAATATTAACTGCCGGTAGATTTGCATCCGACGAATTTTTTTTTCGTATGTGTTTCGATTTATCGTTATATTTCCAAAGAACTACGAACATTAGTCGCCACGTTATTTTATATCGGTCGGGTAAAAAAATCCCATCGAAAATATCTAGAAAATCGCGAAAATTTCCGACCTTTTTTCACCGACATATACATATAAATAATTATAAGGTCAACAGTTTCTAACTGTTAGCGGATCATGTGCATTTTAACATTCTTTTGCGTTTTAAAATTTAGTTATTTAACCTGTTGGTACCTGTTTATATACGAATAATATCGTACCTGTTGATCGTACACGATACACGATTATGTATACCTGTTGGATGTTTATTTCGTTATTTTTGTAATAAAACTTGAACAGCCGCGAAGAACGCGATTGTTTGAATGATTCGATTTAATTATCAATAGGACACGTGCGTATAAATAAATAGAAATTAAAACTAATTAGATATTCGTGAACGTTCGTTGTACAATAATAGTTTTGAACTAAAATTAAATGCGAAGTACGTACCCAATCTGGTAATACGTATTCTAAACTTTTACAAGGCTCTTTTTTGAGCACAAAAGTTTTTTGTCGAGCTCGTTAATTATTTCGTACTTATCTACGCGTAAACGTTCGTGAACGGACGTTTTGTATTTTTCTTAAAATAAAATAAAACAGGAGATCGAACCATTTTCTGTACGATTACGCCAAAGGAATTCGTGCATTTTTGTGCAAAGTAGAACGGATGGCGTAATAAATATCGTCCTGGGCACGGCCAACGTTTTCGGTTTGTCAAAATGTCAAAACGTTCGCGTTCCTATGGGTGGTGGC
>JAIPRN010001184.1:30281-52172 GCA_025469175.1 Geopemphigus sp. TES_GeoC_2020 | reverse complement strand
ACACACACACACACACACACACACACACACACTATACGCATGTGTTACTTAGTTTATTAGAATTTATATTTATTGTTTTTACGGATTGATATTTAAAGAATATTTATGAATTGATTTAGATTTAAATTTAAAAAGAAATTATATTAAAAAATATAAAATTTTATAACAAAATCTTCTCCCATCAAAAAAAAAAAAATATCTTATGCACGTAATATTATTATAAATATTTTTTATATTTATGTTATTAAGTTCTGTTCTAAAATTCTATAAAACTGATTAATTTTTACATGATGTGTTAACGAAAAACAAGAATAATTAATTTAATTTAAAAAGTCAATTGTGAGTCTCGGCTGTGGTGATTTATGTCTGTTCAAATTGGTTATTTGTAGACAAATATTTTACGATTCTATTTTTATTTTTAATTTGAAAAAAATCGTTAAGTCGTATATTATATTGTATTAAAAAAATAATTCGGACCGACGCTAGTATATAGTTTATTATTATAAATATGTATGCGTAGAAAATTTGGATTTTTATACATTACGAAATATTAATTATTAATCTCGTTTATAATTTTCAAAATAACATAAAGAAATTTTGTTATAATACATAGATGTAATAATACAGTATATATCATAACATCGATGCACAATTTTTAAAATATTTAATTATTAATGCATTTTGAGGTAAATTTAATTTTAAAATGAATATAGATAAATATTTGTTATGTTTTTATGAATTTTAAAATATAAATGATAAAATATATCTTTGACCCTGTATTACATTTTTAGCTATCAATTACAAAAATTGACTATGCTAGAAATTTCATTTATATTTTAATCGTAGTTTTTGAAAATCTTTTGATTTACTTCAAATTTGAAGTTAAAATATTAAAAAGAAAAAAGTTGTGAAAACGTTTTATGAAATTTTTAAAATATTGTTATACTATTATACGTTAGACATTTCAAATTATTTTAATTTTGTTATAATATTATATGTTAGATATTTCAAACTACATTAATTTTTAAATATTAAAACAGATATAAACAGAGTATATTTTATATGAGACCAATATGATAATATATTTGTTATAAGAAAAGTCAGAGTAAAATAGATTGATTATATTTTATAAAAGTGTTAGACTTGACCTAAATGGCTTCTTTTTTCAGTTTTTTTTTATCTTATTTTTAATTTTATACCCTTCTATCCTACTTATTTTTTATTTTTTTAGATAATGAATGAAACAAAATATATTATTTTATAATTTTATAAATTATAACGATGTGTTTATTAACGAACATTTTTTTGTAAAGTACCATTATATGATCATGCTTCTCGATGTATTAATTAGGCATCTCTATCAAAAAGAAAAATTATCCAAAAATTGCCAAATACTATTAAGATTTTCATTACATTCGATTTTTTAGAATTAAATTTCGTTTTCTTTTTTATAATTTTAAAAATATTAATTAAAAATACTTCAAAATGTTATCAATATTTAAATAATATAAATAAGATGAAATAAAATTAGTCGAAACTTTTCTTATAGTTTTAGATTTTGATCAATTTAAATATTTGTAGGTTATTTTATGTTTAAAATTTAAGGTGATTGGAAATAGATCGATTTTAAGGAGTTGATTGTAGGTAATAGAGAACATATGATTTAATGTACAGTGATTACGTGCTTTACGATATGTGCATAATAAGTGGAAACATTAAGGTGTATGATTCTTTAGTACCATTATTGTTTTGCCTGATGACAAAGAACGAAGAGAAGCAGAAAGGTTTTTGCTCTTGATAGGTTAGATCTATTATTTGCATTATTGTTTTTGTTAAATTTATTAATATTTTTTCTATCATACCAATCAATTTATTGATGCGATTAAAATTCTTGAAATTGATTTAAATAAAGTTTACTTAAAATCTATTATTTAACATTTTATTTTTAAATTAAAATAAAAATATAGAAAATTTTGAATTAAATTTAAAAAGGGTTATAATGTACGTCTAAATTAAAAAATATAAAGATCTAGTTAAGTATCTCAGTGCTATGTATATTATTAAATAATAGTATCTTAATCTTAACTTCATGGCAAATCTAAATTTGTTTTTAAAATTGTTATTCAATTATTTAGTGTTGCTTATTACGATTGACAAATAATTGGAATGTTTCAATAAAAAACTACTCGCTTAAAAGTTACGATTTCCTTAATACAATTTATAGTTGTACAATGGAAGGTTTAAAATATAAGTCTATTCGTTTGTGGTATATTAATTTAACAATGTTTAAATGATAAAAGCAACTAAACGTCGTAACGCATATAAATAAATTATTGTAATTATTTATAATGCATTTTTATTCAATAGGGAATATTCTTTTATTAATAGACACTGATTTAGTTTATCTCGTTTGTATTTGATTCACTCAATGTTTTGTAATAAAATGTTCATTAATCTGATGTTATTAAATGTCTTAAATAATAATAGTTCAAAATTGATTATGTAAATAATTTTTAGCCTGGTTTGTTGGATTTTTAACACAAATTGAAATGTTTTTTTATTCGTAGTTATTTACATTTTGTATGTATTTGTAGTTATCGCGCTTTGGAAGTAATTTCCTGTTTCCGTTATTAATCCAATATTGTCGCAAATCTAATCATTAAAATCAATATGACCCCTACCTTAATTTCAATATTCTGTTTTTATGTTTTCCTTTACTTTTTTATACGTTTTTTGGTATAATATTTAAATGAACGAAAAATGAAATTTATTGCAAGTTCGTTAATTTTTGTGCATGCATCATTAAAAAACTTACACTCAAATACTACATCGACTAGTTTATACTACATAATATTTGTAATAACATTTTATGTTAAATTGTATATTATATATACATGTATACAGCTTTGATAGCGGTCTATTTTGTTTCTTATATACTCACGTTATATAGGCATATGACGTATACGTTTTTTTTTTTTTAATAAACTTTCCGAGTATAAATTATTACATTTGTCTGAAATTTAGGAAGACATAATTTTTAACGACGTATAAAATACTGAATATTTTAACAAATACTTATTTAAAGTACGAAGTGAGATATAATATATATATATGTGTGTGTGTGTGCGTGTGTGTGTGTGTGTGTGTGTGTGTGTGTGTGTGTGTGTGTGTGTGTGTGTGTGTGTGTGTGTGTGTGTGTGTGTGTGTGTGTGTGTGTGTATGTATAGTGCTGGATACTAAATTACCTAACCAGCTGTGCCCATTATATTAATACATATTCACAGAACACTTATAGGTAGGTATAGGTACTTGTATAATAAATACGTCAGTTATTCAGTAAAGACTATGCAACGAGTATTAATTATGCAGGTAATACATATACCTATATATATTATTAATATTATTATTATTGTACTTCTTTGTTCATCTAAAACGTACACATTTTCTTTTATACGTATATTATTAATATTCAAGGGTATTTACACAAGTTTAAAGCAGAGAACCAAAATTGATAATTTGATCATCAACTTTTTCAGAAAAATAATTGCATGAAGATTCTAGTTTTTACAATAATAAAGAAATACCCGTGTTTTTCATATTTTGTCGAAGTTTCATTTTATCATTTCGTAAGCAAAATAATTCTAGTAAAATGACATAAAGATACTGTATACCCGCCAAACTACAATAGTAATATCATCGAAGATTCGAATCATTTCATTTTTACATACTGTATTGACTAAACAGCTTTGGACTGTTGTGACCTAGTTATAAAAAGAAATGAAATTTGACCCTGATTTATTATAATATGTACTTAAGCATATATATGGATAAATGTTACACTATAAGATACAAAGTTATCAAAACGATTGTAAACAAGTTTTTTTCTGCTATACTAATTGCTTATTAGTCTAAATGTTTATTTCCCTGCAGAATGACTGTTACTATGTCCAATGTTTAATTGTTCGCGTTTTATACCAATTGAAACAAATCGTTATTTTTCGAAAATTGTACGAACAATCTCAGTATTTCGACGAGAAGTACTGATTCGGATGTTTTTAAACGAGTTTTTACTCTAACAAATGCGAATAGGATGTACGATTTTTTCTTGGTGTAATTTATATTTTATACAGAGAAGATGGCTCGGTACACGTACATTTTGACGATGTCTCCAAGACTGCTGCGTTTGTTGTACTACATATCAGTAAAATGAGTGTGTTCTCTTTACCTAAACTATTTGACGCTTTATCAGGTCAGTCGCTATCCTACTGTCCCAATTTTTAAAATAAACGACGAAAAATTATTAAATTATAGTGTAACTTAGTTATTAAGACTCGAGTACTTAAAAAAATAGAGTTGTAGATATTGCAATAGCTGTTTACAGGCAAGTTAACATTATATAGTATATAATTATGTGATTTCAGATTGAAAACTGAAGAAATACATAAACAAACTTCAAATAATGAATTAATAATGATTAAATAGTTATAAATAATTACTCTTTTGATGATTTGTTTAATATTATAAACAAATATATTAAGTACAAATTATGTTTTTAATTAATAAAATAATACGCGTTTGATTTTGTACTTTCATTACTACGAATATAAGTATTCCCGAATTTTAATAATGTTAATTTATTTAATTAATCACTAGATGACTGTAATTATAATAAAAATAATAATTTTACCGTTTAGTTCAATTTAATATAATTTGTCCAGTAAATTATTAAAATTAAAAATGTGTTTTGGTTGTGTTGGTTTTGTTTTAGCCAACTCTACAGAATATAGGATCAGTGCTGTATTTTGTGAGTAATGGCGTAATTTGGTTAATATTATTGGTGTTGCAAATTTATCATAAATAAAGTAAGTGAATTTTATCCAAACACCTCTTATTTATGGCTCTGAGTATAGATAAAGTATTATTATTTTTGTTTTTGAAGTTTAACTGTTTAATTATTTGGGATTTTACAATAATTAAAATGTTTTGTGTAAAAAATTATGAAATGTATTTATACGCGTACAACGAATACTATGATTTATTTTTATAATTACAATATATTGTTTACATTTTTTTCTTAGTATCGACGGAGTTCAAATACTTACGTGATTCAATGTTAATTTAATTTCGACTATTCAATATCATATATAATATTGGGAACCAATTAATTACAAGCGATTGAAGAAAAAATCCCGTCGAAGGTCAATTAATCTATATATATATATATATAGGTTAAGAATTGTATGCGTTGGAATATTTTCTCTGGTTGATAATATAGTATATGCTGTAAGTTATAGCATAAAATATTACGTACCACTATGTTTTGAATTAAAATTTGACATTTTTAATGTATAAATATTTTTGTATAATTCGGTAATATATAGTTTTTAGTTATATTACAACGAAATAAAAATTACATTTTGATTATTTTTTTATTATGTGTACTTATGCATACGTATCTTAAGTTTTGATAACATACATTTTCGTAATATTTTAGTAAATATTTTGGGATAAATTTCGATAATTTAAAAATATTGTAATTATAATTTATTTATACATTTGAAAATTAGATTGAAAATTTTCGTTTATTTAACATCATTTTTTAAGTAAAATTTTTATTTTTTTATATAAAATAATATTCGTAACAAACAATTGTTGAAGATTTTTTAAGAAAAATGTCTATTCTTATATTTATTTAAATAGCTATTATCTGTTTGGGCAATTTCCTCTTCCGCCAAAATTGTTAGCTCAAGATAATTTTCACGATAAATCAGAGTTACTTTTCGAGTTTTAGAATGAGGCGACAAGTACCAACTACGCAAAGTATTTCACCATTTTAGATTATTATTCAAATATTATTAAGTTGAAATTGATTCTCAAATTGGATTCAATTATATAGTATTTTGGGTACTAATCAGAAATATGAAAATTAATTTTGTTTTAATGGAAAAAGGATACATAGTTTGATTTAACAGAAAAGGGGATGTTTCATCAAAAAGGGAAATGGGACAATTTAGCTGAATATGATTTTGCAACTGAGAAAATAACGAAATAATTATGACCGAAAAATACAAAAATCTGTATTTTATTTTATTATTTTATTAAAAATGATATTTATTTGTCATAATTATAGGCTTAAGGAAATTTAACAATTTAAAAATGCAGACTTTTATTTAGGGCAAAGAAGAAATTTATTTTAAATTATATCACCGCTTAAAAATAAAATGACTAAAAAATGTCGAACAGCCTACTTATTTTGTTAGTAGAAAACAGAAATCGTTGAAATTGTATATTTTTACAGAAAATTTTGCACAGAAAAAACGAACTCTCCCATTTTATTTTCAATATAAGATGGTACACTATTATTTAAAAATAAATTGTTTCTTTTGTAAGAAATGAATTTCAATGTATCATAAGAATTTAAGACTTATTTATAAACGAATAGGTAAACATATGAAAAATATGTCATTGTATACATTTGATAAAACATCGAAGAATATGTCAAAAAATATAATGTATTTAAATTTATTATTCCAAAAGTTTCTGAATAGATTGATTTTAAAATCGCAACAATATAAAAGTTATATGACTATATTTTCAGAAGAAACAAGCAATTTAATTTTATTAAATAACCATAGTGTCTCCAATTTATCCAAATTCCATTACATAACAAATGTAACGTATCCATTAAAATAATATTATATAATTCTAAAATCGCTATTTAACCCATTTGAACTGATATATATATATATAACATTAGCTGCTCCACTACCTTTTTATGTTTTTGTGAACAAGTATTGTTAAAGTCATATTACCAATTGCATTTTAATTTGCTAATTTTTCTATTAACATTTTTAAAAATGATAACTACGAAAATGTATTGATTTATTTATAAGAGTATAAATATTGTCGTAATCTAACTATTTAAATAGTTGCAATCTTATTTTGATTATTATTCGAGTATTGAAATCGAATTATTTTCTTGTTTAAATTTTGTTTACGTAGTCATAAAAAAGTTTATATTTTTTAATATTAATTTTAAAATAATATCATTATAAAACGTGTATACACAGTAATTATATTATTTCGATTGAGAAATAATTCAGAAGGAAAGTTTTTAAATTGGAAAAATGTAAATTTTCCATATACTACTCAGCACTGTCTAAAAGGAGAAGGTCGTTTTTCCAAATTGTACTTTTTTTATATATGATTATGATTATGATTATTCTTTTTATTATATATATATGTATAACATGGAATTATTTTAAGTTTCATATAAATAAAGAAGTACTTTACTTCAAGCATATACACTAATATATTTCAAGGTTGTTTTCACTTTTTACTGTCTTGTAAAACTTATTGAATATATATTTTGTATAACAATTTGCCTACAGTATGGTTTTTTTAACATCACATGTGATTATATTTTCTATCATTATTTAAATATTTCGTTACCAGAGGTGGGTTTAAAGGGAAAAGCTAGGATGTTATAACACAACCTTAGTAGATTCATTTTTTGTTAAATTTAAAATTATTTTATTATTTATTATTTATAAGTATAATAAATAAAAATAACTACTCGGTATAATGTTAAATAAATAAAATCTATTAAATACGCGTATAAGTTATAAATCATATTTAACGGCGATTCGTAGGCGGGTACTTAGAGGTCTGTGTACCAGCTTTAATTTATTTACTAGTTCACGACTATGTTAAAAATTGACATTGAAAACATATTGAGGAAGAGGGAGTGTTCCGTGACCGTTCATTATATCCTAAACAGGTCCACGACTACAATTAAGTTAAGAACTTCATTTTGGGCATATTTAAAATTTTTATACAAAAACTTACGAATTGTATATAAACAATTTTATCTGTTAACTGACTATTCGTTTACGTATAAACAAAATATATTTTTATATTTTTATTTTATGTGTGACAATGTAAAATTTGTATAGTAGATAAGCACAATAATTATATTTATTAACTGTTAAGGGTATCTATAAGACACGTAGATATTTAAAAAAAAGAATATTCCATTAGTGGCGTTGTAATTTTTTTTATTTTTAGTATATTATTATATTTTGCCAGCGTTATTCGTCAATTATTAACATACAAACGTATGAACGTGACTTTATTTTTTGTAATTTTAAAATAATAATTTTTTTTTATGTAAGTATAAATTATCTCTATAATGAGTAGCGACATTAGTGTCTTTTTAGTTTTATTGGGTGTGTATTATGTGTGTAATATATTATGTACTGTGCAAACATCGGAAATGAAATTGAAAATAGGTGACAGATTATCATTTATGTCCAAAAGTTATACTGTATAATCACACAAGTAACTAGAATATAATGAAGAATATAAAAAACTAATTGCGAGCGAATATGTTTTAAATTAATAATTGATCTTGTGTCAGTAGCTATAAGAAAAACATAACCCATGTATCAATTCCTGATAATTGTGATAATTCCTGTAATTGACCAATCGAGGTGTGTCATTCATGTATCTCATATTGTTTAACTTGATAAAAAAGTACATTTTTAATCATGTTTCTTAACTCATAAGTCCTATATCCTTTGCTTTCAACTTCTATAAATTTATAATTGAAATTCATATGAACTATTTACACACATTGTATATACGTAAAGTATCGTAGTTTAAATTTCAAAACGTATACCGCGACGGTATCCTTGGAAACCCTAAGACCGTGCCTAAATACCTATATTGAATTGCTTATTATTATTATTATTATATCGTAAATATATATTATATAACTTTGCGAAGAATCCTTTCGTGTTCTGTTTCGTCGTTTCTCGATAAAAAATTGTTTGCGCAATTTTTCCCTCTCGCGGTGTTTAACGGTCGAATTATTCAATTGTTCGAGCTGGGTTAGTGTTGTGGAAATACATTAAGAGTGTTATAAATCTTTTACAAAGAGTGTGAAACGTTTTAACCATATAAATTAAATACAGTCTACGAAAATGTTCGAAATTCGTGTTTCTATATATCAGATTTATTGACAAAAAAAACTCCTCCCCCCAGAACGAATAATATATTAATTATTTGTGAAGTTAAAATACGATAGTTATAACGTTATTTGATCATTCGATTTTCATGAAATCCTAATCAATATCTTGTAAAAGATTTGGCGCTGAGATTTGTTCGATGTAAAATAACCAGTTGTAAATGTTATTTTAATAATTAATTCAAATCTCATTTAAACGTCACTAATTAAGTGCAAATCGGTACGAATTGACGTATAAGAATTCAAATATACAATGCGTGTGTTAATATATAAAATTTGGGTGTCCTTATGTTAGCCATTCAAGTTTTGAAACGGTTGACGGACTGATTTCTCGGAGATTTCAAAAAAATCGGTCTCGTCCGTTTATTTGAAAAAATCAATTCTCGTCACGGAAATAAACGCTTAATATTTTAAATAAAATATTTCTTATTTATTAAATTATATATAATATTTATATATTTATTTATAATAAATAAAGATTTAAATGTTTAAATTTTGAAATAAAAATCGATCCTCAAAATATCGTTGACGGTTTGGCGAAAATAGGACAATACATCGAGGGTAACAGAAACAGTTAGGTGAGATGCCAACTTTACACACACACACACATACACATATATTATTATTAAAGCTAAGGGAACGCGCGTATGTGTAAAAATATTATTGTGGCGTGCGTGCGCGTCGCTGATGTTTGGAGCGAGTATAGTGGTGGAAGTAGGGTGCGGTCGCCTTGTCGTGGGATGCTCGTTGCGATGCGGAGAGCGTTCGTTAAGGGTAGTAACGGCGGTGATGGGCAATCACCGGGGGTGGGGTCGGCGTAGGCGGTAGCGGCGGCGTCACGGCGTCCGCGACGAGAGTGCTCGGCATTATCGACCTGTATGCGCCATCTGATTCGCCGCCGACGTTCCGTTCGCGTCGTTTCGTGCCGACCCTGTGCGCGACCGTCGGAGAGTGTAAACGCGAAACGCGCGCACGGCCGCCGTGACCGACGAACGTACGTTATTACGATAATAATAATCGTCATTATCGTTGGGACGTTATGGACGCGCGTCGACGAAAACGGTAATACGAATAATAACAAACGCTCGCGCGTTTTGCCATCGACGTGGTACACATTTTATTTAATTTCGTTCCGAAATTTCCGTCGTCGCGATTCGATCGTAAAGTCGTCGTCGTCTCGCGTTGTTGCATGTGCTGCGGAAAATCCTCGCTGTTGCACCACGCCGCCGCCGCCGCCGTCGTCGTCGAATCGTTTGGGTGCTGGCGGGACGACGACGACGACGGCGATGACGGCGAATGCTACGTACGCGGCGGCCGTCTGACCACACGCCGCAGCCGTTATGAAACAGAAGAAGAAAAAGGACGAACCGCAGCTACCGCCGTCAGGCGGAGCAACGGCCGGTGCTGCCATGACCTGTGCGGACGAACGGTCGTCGTCGCAGATGTGCAATGGCAGCGAACCAACGAGGCCCAAAAAGTCGGCGTTGAAGCGCACGACGACCGGCGGCAACATGTCCAAAGCGGCAAAGGCCGGCCGGAGCAAACGGCACGTGCAATTCAACGAGAGTCTGAACGTGTTTTTCGAATCGGATTACGTGATCGTCATCCGAGACGACGACTGCGACTTCGATGAGGAAGACTTTGACTTCTGGTCACAGCAGCCGTGTAGCTGCGGCGACGAGTCGTGCTTTCAGCCGTGGCTGGACGACGACGACGGCGGTCGCAGTCAACTGTCTCCGTTCACAGTTGACCCATATGAGGAACAGCCCGCCACGCTCAGCCCGCCGGACGGTTACAAGGACGGCTGTCCTAGACACTTGCCGCCGTCTTTGCACGACCATCTCAAATACGGTAACGTATATTCCGTATGCATCTTGTTAGGGTGTGTACGATGACGGTCAGGGAATTACTAGGGCAAGATCGTTCCGGTGGTTTATTTTTTGGTGATAGTTTTACAAATACATACATTATTGATTATTAAAAACATTTACCGTGAATATAACTCTATTATAATTAGTTTAGAAAGTAATAAAGAGACGACTAATATGTTTCTAAAACAAATAATTCAAATTAATATTATTAAATAAATATGATACTGAATTAATTTTTAAAATGCCGAAGATATGATCGAAAAAAATTATAAATACATAAATCGATAACGAATAAACACGTTCGAACGAAAATTATGTAAATATCTCTTACGTAATCTTTTATCAACCTAATTTTGTAATAATCGCAAATAGTTTTTTAATCGCTCTGGCAAGTCCCTGATATTCCCTCTTCGTTTGCACCTATAGTTTGTCCCACCTTCTATATATTAATAAATTTAAATAGTATGCGTTTTAAAATCGTTTAACGAAATCAATTCAGTAATTGTGCCACTACGACGATAGTTAACTAGAAGTATATAATTTTTAATACGGATTACTTGTTTTCAATTTGGCGTAATCCTAAACTCTTATTGTCAATTAGACGAAAACTTTCTTTAAATTTTTTGAATTAATATTTTTTACATTTCCACATTTACTTACAAATGTATTAATTATATAAATCTATCTATCTATCTTTATATATGTATATATATATATATATATTTATTTATTTAAATGTAACGTTTAAAAACTAATATGTTCCTTTTTCATTCACTTTTAACATACGAAACGCAATATGACATAGACAATAAACAGTATTGTCTAGTGTAAATAACGCGATATGCCCAAAATCTTTATGTATATGTCCTAAATTTGATAATCATAATAAAGCGATCGGAGAATCGTCAATAATAAAGTCGGGAATATCATTGCAATTCATTTAAGGAGACGTCATATTGACATTTGTTATCTCCGTCTATCCAATAGTTAACTTAGTAAAATTTGAAATGTTGATTTTAGACTTATACCACTTATTACCAGATTTGGAGACAAGAAAATAACCTACGTTTTCAACTGGATTTTTTCTATATTATATTTTTAAAGTGAAATATTCGTGGTTTTATGGAATATATTTTAAAATTGATATTGAAAAAACTGACGCGATAATGTAAATGATTAATTAAATACGATATCCTATGTGCAACATTTTTACTTATGACAGAACGCTGACTAAAGCTCTAGTTCATAAAATCTTTCAAATTAATTTATTATTTATCATTTTTAATATAAAACTATTTATAACCAAGTTTTAGCTGATTTTTCAATGAGAGGTCAGTTCCCTCCTAGCATATTACTAAACCTATTCTATACAATTTGTAACTTATTACATAAATAATTAGGTTATTTTTATTTTTTGCATAATATTTAATGACGTTTTTTATTTAAATATTTTAAATAGACTTAAAACA
Organism: Geopemphigus sp. TES_GeoC_2020; assembly: GCA_025469175.1. Taxonomy (NCBI): domain Eukaryota; kingdom Metazoa; phylum Arthropoda; class Insecta; order Hemiptera; family Aphididae; genus Geopemphigus; species Geopemphigus sp. TES_GeoC_2020. Next base: position 39,804 of record JAIPRN010001184.1, on the reverse strand, counting down.
ATTTCTTAGATAGCAAATAAATAATTCGTTTAATCCAAAACTACAAAAAATGAATTATTTTATCACCAAATAATTGGTTCAAGTAATTTACTTCTTATAACGATTAAGTGATATTTTGAGCCATTAAATTATTTAAAGATAATTAGGATAGTGTGCGTTGAGTAGTCGAGTAGATCACATGGTATACACACGTACACAATCCGATATTTTTGAGGATATTTCGATTTCTATATTATTTTGTACATTTTTATGAAAACCGATTAAATATTAAATTTTAAATATTCCCAAAGCAACAAAATAACCTCTTTTCTAATATTCAATAATTAAAAAAATTTTATTCAAATAATTTTCATTCGTGAAAAATTATTCATCTCATTAATATAAAAATGAAATTTTATGAATATTTTCTGCATTATCGTATATTTTGTCAAAACCTTTTTGCGTCAAACTTTTTTCAGAAATTTGTATTTGTCGATTAAATTTAATTTGTGCGGATTATGTAAAATACTATATTTTATTTCCTAATTCTATAAACAAAGTTTCAAAAATATATATAACTTTTGAATTATTTGTCCGAATTTAATGGTTTATATCAGTGGCATACTAACAAATAACAACCCCCCAAATTATTTAGGAAGAATTAATTTCTTATGAGATGTATATTTTTAGTCAATAACGAAAAATTAAAATATTTTTAAACTTTAATACATATTATAATATAACGTGTTAATTAAAAATGAATAATCTATTTAAGTTTATAATATATCTTGTTCTGTTAAAGTCGTCCAATTAATTTATTTAAAAATTAAAACCCCCTAATTATGAGTTACACAAATAAAGAAGAAGCTTTTTGAGCTAATAGAGAATAACATAAATGCATATAGATCAAGATTTAAAGGAGAATAAGATTAAAACAAAATTGCTCATAAAAAATGGGGAATATTGAGGTATTAATTATATATATTCTAATTTTAATGAAATTAGTTTTGGACACGGTTGCCTTTCATTAATAACATAGAGTCGTTAATATGAACATATATATTAGGTGCGTCAGTATATTCAATGGTTGATTGACGCCAATTTATACTTCGCCAATGAAAAATGAGCTTAAATTGTTGCGAAATGCGTATTATAATATTCCAACTTTTTATGAACATTTTATCATTTTAAGAGACCTTACATTGTTTAAAAACGTCTTTTATACATTAATTCAATTGTTATCAATTTTTTAACGTATATAGTATTATTATCATCTTAATTTTTTTTCCTATATATTCCTGTTCTAAAATATAAGACAAATAACCATAAATTAAAAAAATTGTGACAATAAGATCAATGAATCTATTGATTTGCTTGATTATAATATAAAATGTATTTATTTGTGAAATATAGAAATTTAAAGTCATATATAGTTTGAAAGATATCCGTATTAAAATGACAAACTATTAAAAATATTTTTAAAGATATAAATTGATTTTTAAAAAATTTGATTATATATATAGGTGTGTGTGTGTCATTAACCAATAAAACGTTTTGATTATTTACATTAGTTGGAATATTTAACTAAATACCTAAGCAAATAATATTAAATTGTTTTAAAGTTATTATATATTAAAGACTAATTCCATAGACATTCGAAAAAGTACTTATTATTTCATATCTTTTATAATATTAAAATATATTTTGTACGAGTTGTATGTTAACAGCTGGGGTGACATACGTTTTATTATTATATTGACAAGTGAATACTTGTTAAGATAAATATTTATTGATTAATCAAGGCAATAATTTTATAAAAACATTTGATAATGTGATGGACCAAAATAACATTCATCTCTCGAGCTATACGTTATATAGCATATATATAAAATATTTATTAAATATTTATTAAATACACCCAAATAAATAAATAAATAAATAAATAAAATATATTTAAAATATAAGGTTATTTAACATTAATTATCGATATTACGTAACCTTATAGGCAAATCGTACATACAATTACGTTACAATTTATTAGTAACTCCTATAATAATGCACAGAAACATGTGTATAACATTAAATTTCAGTAAATTAGTGATAATAGATATATTCTAAACCCTAAAATCAAATTGTTTACTGTCAATATATGAAGTGGAGTAATTAATTTAATTGTTAATTTAAAACGTATCATTTTCTAAAATATTTAATGTATTGTTGTGTAGAATTTCCTCTGTCATATGGATTATGGTCCATAGCCATATATTATACGTGTAATGCAGCTTTGCCAATCTGAGGTCTGGCGCCTATTTAAAATATGCAGAAATAATAAAAATGATCAAAATCTTAAAATATTTGTAAATTTAATAACAGAATTCTCCCTCGCTAAAAAAATTAATCAATTTAACTTTTAATTTCTTGAGAAAAAGTTAGCTTTTATGATAAACATTAGTTCATCCAAAAAATTTTTGAAAAATTTGTGTTCCGAACGTAATTTTAAAAAATGAATTGAATAATGTTTACGAGTTTATCATATTTAGGCCATTTTCTTATATAATAAAATAACTATGCCCATATACCCTTACTGCACGTTTAGTTCTCGTTAGATAAATTAATTTTACCGCATATTCCATGATTTTAAATTTCAAAAAAATCTATTAATGTATAAAGATGATAAAGTCTAAACAAAGAGCTTTCTGTAACAAGGTTATTATGATAATACTTCACAACAAATAAAGCGATATTTTCAATTTGTGGAGCATAGCGACTAAACCAGCCACGTATGAAATATACTTACCTACCTAAAATTAAGTTTTACGAATTTCAAAAATTCTTGTCACGTTTCTTGGTACATACCCTAATAAATTAACTCATCACGACAAACCCGTTCATACTCGTGTAACGTGGTGTTATATATATATATGTATGTATGTATGTGTGTGTACGTGCGTGTGTGTGTGTGTGTGTGTGTGTGTGTGTGTGTGTATGTGTGTACGTGCGTGTGTGTGTGTGTGTGTGTGTGTGTGTGTGTGTGTGTGTGTGTATGTGTGTGTGTGTGTGTGTGTGCGCGCGCGCGCGTGTGTGTGTGTGTGTGTGTGTGTGTATGTATGTAATGTTTTATACAATGATTGAAAGTATAGATGTTAATTACTTATTAATTAAAACATTGATAGTTAAAATAGTAACATTAGGGGATTAGAAATAGTTCAATTTAAATGTATTTTAGAACAATAAGCAGACTAAAAATAAACATTTTTCTAAAAGTTCAGTAGTTCAATTTTAATCGATAAAAATGATTTTGATTATTTGGTATTTCTTCTACATTGTACAGGAAATGTATTTTGGAATTAATTCTGTAATATTCAAATATATTTTTGCTTTTTTAAAAGAAAATCAATATGACATTCAATAAATAAATATGAAATAAATATTGAAATCCGTTTTCTACAAACCCTAGGATAGACAATAACAAATCCAAATTAGTTTTTATAGTTAAAATTGGACAAATTTAATTTTGTTTAAGTTTGTATTTGGCCACTTATTGGTTTAAAATACACAAACATTTTAAATTTAGGCTGCAGCTTTGCAGTGTTTATGAATATGTCACAAAAATAACAGATAAATGTATTATTTAGCCATATACATTGAAAACATATCTCAAGTAGTATAAATGCGTATATATATAAAAACAATAAAATATAACTACGTAATATCAAGATATGTTATATATAATGGACGATGGTTTGACGACGAGATGTGATTCGGATGTGATGGATCGCTACAATGATGAGCATCACATCGCAATATAATACAATCTCGTTGCCAACTCTTCGTTCTATTTAAAGGATTACAATCAAAAAGCTCGTCATGAACTTTCGTCCTTGTCTCGACTGATGAGTAAGTGTTCATACACACTCACTAAAGGAAGAGTAAATATTTTTTTTTTAAATGCCCATATTTTTTTGGCTTAACATCTTTTTAGAGGAGGGCAGTTGTGGAATTAAAATGCCCATTCATTTTTAATTTGAGAAATACGAAAACGAATGATTTTATTTAAAAAAAACCTCTTTCTTTAAAATATATAATATAATATACTTCATTGGTGGTAACATCCAAAGTATCTTTTCCCAACAAAAAAATGTCGTTTTTGGACAGATATTAAAAAAAAATTAATTGTTATGGGATTTTAATATTTGAAAATCTTTAAATATTTATTTTGTTTGTCTTATATTACTTTTTAATTAACCAAAATTCAATAAAAATGAAATGAAAATTTTCCTTGTTAACGAATATTAGTATTTAATTTTAGTTACATTTACAAAATAAAAAAAAATTTGATTATTTAGATCAAATTTAATTTTATTAAATAGTTATCCCTGAAAATTTATATAAATAGTTCTTATTAAAAAAACAATTTAAATTTGGTGCAATTTATGAAAACCAGTAATTTATCCTTTATATTTTTGAAATGGATTAGTTTGAAATCACTATAGGTGAATATTAGTTGCGACAAATTCAATTTGCCTTTGTTTCTTTGCAAATAATCGAAAAATAAAAATTTATGGTGGTCTTTGAGTTAAATTACATACTCAGTTTAAATAATTCTTCTTTTAAATACATTTTTTTATTATTTTTATAATAAATATATATTAAATATTTTTGAAAGAAATTGATTATTCTTGGACTGAATATAGCATTTAAAAAAATGTCAATACGTTCCTATTTTACGTTTTTATTAACAAATAATTTTTGTAACGTTAGTCCCAATTTTTTTCTAGAAGTTTGAAGTTCAAATTTTGTGAGCAAAACGATGTTTTTGAATATTTTAGCGCAAAAAATTTTTGTATTAAAAAGCCAAAAATTAAATAGAAGATTATAGATGTATTTTTTTATATACATTTTAAAATTCATAATAACTATTTTAATCAAATGTTGACGTTTAAAATTTCATTTAAAGTGAAATTCAATAATTTTATATTTATTGAAATATTATTACGTCCGATTTATCCATACAAATAAATATTGTATTAAAATCTTTTTTTTTATTTTAATTTGAATTCAATTTAGTTTTAATAAGTCAAGTAAATATTAACAAAAAAATCGTATCATTTTTCTTGTTTTGAAATTGCGTTATCTTTATACTATATTTCATATAGTAGATTTGTGTACATTATTGACAGGGGAAATACGAAAAATAAATAAGCAAAATATCTATTTACGTGGAACTAAGGTCGTTAAAAAATTTGTTTTTTAAAACCAAGTAAACTAACGTCTGTTTGTCTTTTGGATTTGTTATTTACAGAAGACGAACAGCAGAAACATCAGCAACAGCAGCAACCTCCGTTGTTGAATGCGGCTACAGCTGCCATTCAAGTACCGTCAAAATTACCGTCGAATACTAATACCGTCTGTGATACAACCATTACGTCTACGACACAGCAACCGCGGTGCATTGTGGAAACAATAACCATGACCACGGTTACCGAGCGGCAGATCGTGCAGCACGAGACTAGACCGGTGGCCGCAGCGGCGGCCGTGGCAGGCGTGGTGTCCGCGAGTGTCCACGATGGTGATGGCAAGAGGGACGATTTGAAATGTACCACTGCACCGGATGACGGCTACGTGATGATCAAATGTGGTAACAACACGGTGCTGTATAACAACCGGAATCCGAACTCGGCCGTGCGTCAATTGTTCCCGGCTACAAAGTTCGTTTGTCCGCCCACTCGGATCAAGGAGACTGACGACGCGAGACTGTTAAACAAGTACCTGATCACGGAGGAGTCGCTGAGGGCGTTCGATAGCAGGTCGTTGAACGGTGGAGGTCTGCTACAAGTGGCGGGTGGAGGATACCGGGGCGACAGCGGCCATTGTAGCGACGACGACGACGACGACACATCCAACAGTCTGATCCGTCGGACCATTGAGCGGAGCACTTTAAGGCGAAACACGGCGAAAAAGAAGACAGTCAACGACACCAAGGAGATATCGCTGATCGAGAAGATCCGGAGACTGACTTGCGATAGTGACGATGACACCGATGCCGCCACCGAATCGGCAAAAAAGTCGGTCTCCACTACTGTCGCTCAGGAACAGTCAGCCGCCTACGCGGTACTGTTACAATGCGATTCAGCACAGACGTCGTCTGCGGCAACTACCGTTCCGGGTTACAAAAAACTCACTGACTTGTTCGGTGGCGGCAGCGGCGGCGGTGGCCGGTACGAACAACCGTTATTGCTCACGCCAGATCCGGCCACCGGCAAACCGACTGATGCTCTGGATTTATGCGACGGCCACTCCAGCAGCCGGGCAGCCACCGTCCGTACTACGGCAGTGGCTGGAGGCAAACCATTCCTGTCCACGTTGGCCACGGCGTGCGTGACCGGCAATATGCAGCATCCGGCACCTGGTGGCGGGTCATCTACGGGTGCAACCGGATCGTCCATACCGCCGCCATCGCAGTGTCCGCAACCCGACGTGGTGGCCGGTACCCAGGTGCCCGGCTCGCACTGCAGACAGGAAGAACTGGTGGCGTTCGTACAACAGGACTCGGGTCGCTTGGAGAAAATCCGTAAGCGGTACATGCCGCCCGCGGCAACTACCGCAGCTACCAACGCCAATGACGAGGACGACGAAAACGATGACTATGGGTTCAACCGGCGGCCAGAAGTACATGGGATACGGTCCGGGTTCTCGGCGCAGATAACCATAAAAAATAACCATCACCACCAACAACCGCCGCCACAACGACCTCGGTCATATTACGGTGACCCGGCCAGGCCGCCACCCCTCGACGTCCAACCCGACTTTGTGCCCAGGTATCAAGCGGCAACAGTTCGGGCACGGATCCAGGCGGACCCGCGGGCTCCACCGCCTTATTCAGCCGCGTCTCAGCGGTCAATCATTAGGGTGACGCACGGTCAACAGCAACAAACAATCCGCGTGCCTTACCAAGCCGTTGGGCCCGTACAGGTTCATCTGTTGACTACGACTGCCGCATCCACGACCAACGTGCAAGCCACCGCCGGTCATCAACCGCCACCACCACCGCCACCGCCGCCACCGTCATCGTCATCGTCGTCGACATCGCAACTCCAAATTCGGCATCCAGCTAACGAGTACATCGTTCAAGCTCACGGCCACGCGCGCATACATCACGGCCAACAGTTCGTCATCGCGCGTGGCACTCAGACCGCTGCCATATCCACCACCCGATATTATCAATTGCCACCACTTCCACCGTCTAATCATCAACAGCAGCAACCATTGCAGTTAACGCAACCGCAATTACCTCCTCAAGCATTTCATCAACTGGTTGACGACGTTCCTACAACCACAATGACTGCGTGTACCGTCGGTAGCAGACAACAAGAGTTCGCAGTTGAACACGGTCTACCGTCATCATCTGTTACGCAAACCCCAAAAAATCCAATGCTATTTTATGGTATGAATGTTTAAACATCCGTTTTTCTTCAAGAAACCCAATTTTGTTTTTCTTAATATAAATATAAATATATATATATATATATATGTATACTGTGTTTTAAATTAAATATTGAATGTTTTCTTAAGTATGATGGTCTCTCACTTTCATTTATTCTCTCTCTCTCTCTCTCTTTATATATATATATGATGATTGACTTGAAAGGTATATATATATATATATATATATATATGTATGTATACGAAATGTATAATGTTTGTATTATTATATATAATTATATATCTACATTTATAAACTTATTTTTGACGCAATCGAATTACAATGGTAAGAGTAATCGCAAAATTATGATAAAAACATTTGTCGTCCGTAGATACTTCTGTATTATATAAGTATACTTGGGTAGCGATTTGATTACAAGCCATTATGAGGATAATCACATTACCTTATTCATTATTCGCGACCACAGACTGTATTAATAATATAGCAAACATATAATGTTATTGCACCAGTATACTCTTATAGTATATGTTGCGGTATATTTTGTAAAACACATAATTAATATTAAAAGAAGGTATTTGTTCATAATTTTTAAACAGTTTGTCCGAAAATTATTTGTTTAAAACGTTATTACTTTTAATTATTACACAAATTAAGCAGGGGCGTACCTCGAAAGTCAAAACAAATAATTTGTATATTTAAAGTTTTTCTTGATATTTATAGCGATTGAGTATTATATTATAATAATATTTATGATACTTTTAGCGCTCGATAAATTTTTAGAAGAAACGAGAAAAAATTATTTTATGTTTTTTATAGTAATAGCAATAATTTTTGTTTGTTATTTCACAAAAAATTAAAAGTCTGTTAATGCTTTTTCTAACAATATTTTTCTTTTGCCTATAGGAATTGTGCCAACAGAGTGAACAACTCCCCAAAATATACCACTGAATAAACACGCTGTGTATCTATATGTGATTTATTAAGAACGAGTCATTCCGACGTGCATGTGATATTACGCAAAATATAAATACATTAAACTTAAAATATTGTACATTTTTAAAATCACCGTCGAAAAATATATTGCATCGTAGTTTCAATTAAATCTCGAAGTAAAAAACTTATAATTTAATCTCATTAAGTATTATAATTATTATTAAATCAAAAATGTCAAATACATGTAATATATATTATAACAATGGATATGATGCTTAGCGTAACTACTTAAAACGAGAAAAACACGTTTATAGATATTATATTATGGAAGAACTTTGTTTTAAGTTAACAGATTCAGGCCTTTGATCGGTCTTTTTTAATAAGTATAATTTTTTGTTTTTGTTTTTGTTTTTACTTTTTTGTTATAGCCAATAATTTTCAAATTATGTAAGATTATTATAATATACTAATTAAAATTGTAAAGTAAATCAATATAAAAACAGACTGTGACGTAAATTAAGGGTTGTGAAATTGTATTTATGAAATGCGATAAAAAAATAAAACAGTAATATTAATCATATCAGAAACACAACTAATAATATAATATGATTTATAAATACTCTACATTCGGAATGGATAAATAATTTTCGATTTTTTTAAAATTTGTGTCACGTATAACTGCGTACAGAATTTACGTTGTACTTATATGCAGCGATTTTAAGAACAAATGACGTTCTTCTGCTAAAATTCAGTTATTTTCTCTTAAAGCTCTTTAGTATTATGCTATATAAGTTGTATAAACGCAACTAAAATTTAAATTCTTGATGAAGAATGCTTTAGCTTCAATGTCATGTTAAATTAATTGTTGTCAAGAAAAGAGACGTTAAAAATTACTAAATGCTAATAAATAAACGAAATTGTTTCTAGTCACACCACTGGTTTCTTAAGTAATCGATTATTTAAATAAAGTATTTAACTCGATTAAATTTAGCTTTTTATTTATATTTATCAATATTGTGTTTTATTAAATAGAAATATCCAAAAAATATACATAACCTAACCACACGGCCTACATGATGCCTTAGCAAATTAATATGAAGAAATTATTTTCTTTTTGAATATGTATATATATATATATATATATATATATATATATATATATAAATA
>JAIPRN010001184.1:0-22010 GCA_025469175.1 Geopemphigus sp. TES_GeoC_2020 | reverse complement strand
GTGTGTGTGTGTGTGTTTGTGTGTGTGTGTGTGTGTGTGTGTGTGTGTGTGTGTGTGTGTGTGTGTGTGTGTGTGTGTGTGTGTGTGCGCGTGTGTGTGTGTGTGTATTGTTATAAAAATATATTTACTCCACTTAAATTATCTTAACTCGAATGTGCACTACCCACAACCTCGCCTATACGTACTTACTATATATTGTAATATACGTATGACGTAAATGTGTGTTTGTATATAAATTATATTAATTATTCGTACGTAAAAGACAGTCGACGTATAATTATTGGATTTAATTGATTATTTCCCCTCCCACTAAAACCGGTTTTTACATCATTTTGTTTCTTACTTACCCAAATATATTAATTATTATTATAGGTACGTGTGAAATGTACTGTTTTTATATCAAGTCACTTTATAATATCATGGTCATACGACAGATTATATACACGTGCCAATGTTTCACTCAAGTCTATTATCTTTAGAAAAAAGTGTTTCAGTTAAAACCAATAAGTTTTTAGTATACAGTTTTCGAAATATTTTAAAAATTATTATAACGGTAATAAACGGGTTTCCTATACATTTAGGATAATCGTAGCACATATATTATCTTCTTACAATATAATATATTACATATTTACTAAAAAATAGGTTTATAGATCCGAATAAAACTTCAATACACCACTTTTGAACGAAATGCAAAAATAATAAGAATTGTAACAAATTTTATAAAAAAATTTCCTAGTTTTTTTTATAGCACTATTTTTTTAAACATAAGACACTCTTTTTCTTACTTTTTCCCCATCATCAATACGATTCTTGGGTTTGTATTTTTTACACGAGTACACATATACTCGATATATGGGTTATTTTATGTATATTATGTGTTAAGTTACTTAATAAGTATAAGATATTTTAATACACTTTTAAAATGATTAAAAACGTATTAATCCATTAGCAATTACAAATAAATATATAAAAGCTAACATGGTCGTTCTATAAAGTAATATCTATGGCTTGAACAAAAAAAAAAAATAATTACCTAATCTTTTTTGACCGACCGTTATTCGTTCATTACCTTATAATGATGTATTATTTCTATATATTAGAATATACAGCCCAATAAATATGTGTGTGCGTGTGTATGTGTATGTATATTGATATAAATATGTAGGACTCTGGAGTCAAACTATTAAGTTAATAACATGTTGAATATATTAATACTTCGATCTGTAATGTTTCGGTTTGTGTCAAAATTTTAAACTTATGAAAACAGATTATGTCAAAATTAAACGCTGGTTTATTAAAATATTAAAGTATGAGAGACTATTGTGATATTAAACATTCAGTTCCTCATAAAACTACTATTATACAGAAATATTTTATAAATTTTGGGTCGATATCAACTTAAATTTTCTTTTAAAATATTCAATTAAAAGATCTTAAATGATCAATTTTTGGCTTGCAGCTATACTATATTCATATTATAAACAAGTCCGTTTGTATTCCTAGTTTATTAACAATTGACTATTTACAATTTTGTTTACATGTAATAACTATATTATACTGATTACCATTTAAAATAAATGGCTTGTCGATATAGTTTTGAATTTAATCGAAATCCGGGGGAAAATTAAATATGAGTATTGGGTTTTGGCAAATCTTAAGCATTTCTTACATAACATATGTATTTTGAGTGATTTAAAAAATAAAAATAATATTACTAAAACATTATGCCATAAATAATAATATTAATATTGTGTTAGGACGTTTACTATTTTATATCAACAATTAATTTAGCATGTTTTTCAATTTTAATTGATAAATACATCAATATTTACTTTTGTTATATTTTAAGGATATATATTTGACATTTACATTATAAAAATATTCAATAAATGTTCAATTTTATTTTACAGTAGTATACTACACTAATATTAATATTTGATTTAAACAAAAGTGTATTTTGTATAACAAATCTTTTTTTATTGCATCGTTAATACAAAAATATTTTGGAAAAAATGAAATATTTAGTTTTATTATGTTAATATATCAACTATAGATTTAAAACTGAAGTATTTTTTCGGGAAGTGCGGAATATAAAATATATGTAAACTTTGCAAACATATATTATATTATCTTAAAGGAAAAAATCCATAAATATTTATCAACAATATAATGAATAATTATCATGTTATTGAAGTGAAACCATATTAAAAAATAAATATATAGCCAATATAATTCATATTTCAATTTCCCAAGTTATTACAGTCTTGAACTGGATAACCGATTTATGATAAATATACAAGTTCGTATATGTAACTACATAAATCATAGAAAGTGTTAAATCAACAATAAAATCAGTAAATTTCATTGAACATAATTAAATTTACACACATTTTAAAATTATATACAATTAATATAAATATATATTTACTAACATTTTTCTTTTTCTACCTCGTCTTCCTCACCTCTTTCCCAGCTATTTGAAGTCGGCCACCTTGATTCTCAACCTCCACTTGACCCAATCTCCCGCTATATTCACGCACACACTATCAGTCCTTATATTACACTCAATCGCATTCAATCACTTCTTCTTTCGTCTTCCCCTTCTTCCTTCAACGTTCAATTTCATAACCATTCTTACTGCTTCTGAATTTTTTTTCTTCATAGCATGACCAAACCATCTAAATCTATTCTCCCTCATCTACAATCGACGTTACTTTTATACTTCCCCTTACTTATTCATTTCTTATCCTATCTTCTCTTATCACCCCACTCATCACACTCATTACTTATTACAATCATTTTTAATTTTCCTATTTTTTAAATAGGTTTTTTATTATGTACATATTTGTTTAATTTTTAGCTCGTAAGTGTGTAAGTACATAAATATAATTTCAATAATGCTTAATTCAAGAAAATGTTATGTTTAAAATATGTGATTTGTGAAACAAAAACTATGTATGTATATATAAGTATTATATATTATATAATTGTATAATGTGCATTTTCGTTTTAAAAATTTAGTAAATATCGAATAATTTAATATATACAAAACAATCTAACGTGATTAATAGTAATTTAACGATTTGGATAGTTAACAGAAATTTTTATTGAATATTAAAGTAAATGATAATTATATTGAACACAATCATATTTAATTGATAAATGATTTTTTACGTAATGTCTATATAATTTAATTGTTAACTCTACCCATATTATATAACTATTAGTAGGTTTATCAGCGTTTAAAAATTGTTTATTTTATTATATTACTGGATTCGACTAATTTTCCTATAAACATATATAGGCGATACTTTGCAATAATTTAAGGAGAAAAGTGTAAATTAAACACTGATCATAAACGCCTCTAAAAACAAAAAAATTGGGATACAATAGTATATATTACAATACTATCAGTTAATTGTTTATTTTACCTTTATTTGAAGTAATTTATATAAACAGTAAAATAAACAAAAAACATCCCAAGAATATATTTTAATTAACTTAATATTATTTTACATAATATAATAATTATATTAATTAGATATTATCATTTTTGTAAAACTTCAGTGAAAATAACACAAGTAATTTTGATATCAAAATTACAAAATATTTATAAATTTTAAAGTTTTAAATAATAATTATAAAAAACACAATTAAATAAACAATTATCAAATTATTTAGATTAATCTTTACATAAAATTCAATAATATATAATTATAATAATAAAAGTTAATGTTTGGTAAATACTTAATGTTTATATAATACTAATTATATTAGCAACACTACTATATTTTATTCAAATATTGAATTTACTTATCTTATTTTAAATACTTAACGGTGATCTTTTATCGAAGCAATTTTTATTTTGATTTATAATTTCTCTTTTATTGAATACCTTGATGTAATTATATTATATACAAAATTAATTTAAATACGTATACAACAAGAAATGCTGGGAATAAATACATTAGTTTTTCATATTTGGAACAATACAAATTTTTTAATTTTCCATGAAATATATACCACCCCAATTTCGTCTAAGTTATTATTATTATTATTATTGACCTTCTAGACTTCGACGAACTTAAAGCCTTACCATATATAAAATAATAATAGTGCGCTAATTACAAAACAATATATTTTAAGAGAAAAATCTCTACTAATTTTTTGATGCTGATCGCAAAAGACTAATTATAATTTGTTCGACGAAAATATAATTATTTTTTTAAGAAAATTCGTAACATGACCAACGTTTATACTAACATTTTTTTTTATATTTTTCACTTTTTTATTAGTGTATACACAAATTATATATGTATGTATATAATACAAAAAATAATAAAAATTTGTAAATAATACAAAATATAAGTCCAAAAATAACTATATGTATATATATATATTTATTTATTTATTTATTTATTCATACGTTATTAGTAATTAATATATATAGCAAAAAAAATACAATGATGTAATCTAAAATTAAGACGATTGAACAATTTATATTAGGATAGTTATAATTATTTTTATGATATTAATTTGTTATAAATTGGTATATATATGAAAAATTTTCAAAAAGTACCTAAAGTATTATATAACAACGAGTTTAATTTTATTGTTTATTTCATACTATACCATAGATATGTACTATGATATGTGTGTGTGTGTGTGTGTGTCTGATATAATGTGACTTTAAAACAAGGATATCTTGAGACCAATTTGTAACTTTTCCAACTACTATCAACATAAATTAATTATAATAATAGCATTCTTTGGTTGAATTAGGTTCATATTTTCCTTTCTGAAATGTCTTGAACATGGACTCTTAAAATATTTAAATATTATAGGAACTCTCGATAAATCAAAATGTAAATGTGTAAAAATTTGAATTTTTGAAAGAAAAAGTTATAGATAGGTCACAACAGGATACAGCGTATTTTTATATAATATAAAAACCATAAGCATTATGAATTGTATACTTACAAATATGAATGATATTAATAAAACTGGCAAAAATATTGTATTTCTCACAATATTATTTTTGAGATCTTAAAAATTTTAAAAACAAAATTTTTCAAAAATGTAAAAATTTGATACATTTAAATTGTACTTATATTTTACAATTTTTAGATATGTTTTTTCTTAGGATAAAACAACCTATTGAGAATATCAACAAATATGTAAATATAAAATATACATTCACGATTTTCTATCAAAAATTGAATACGGATTTAAAAATCAGATTACTTATGATATTTGAAAAAATACTTGCTATAAAAGTAATTTTAATTAATAATTTGAATCTTGTAAATTTACATCTATAGTTTAATAATTACTGACCCGAACTATTATGAAGCAAAATAGTAAAATATTGAAAAATCGGATTAAGTTATGTACCGACTGGATAGATTTAATAACAAAAAATTAAGTGCTACGTAAATTTAAAACTTAAAAGCATGTATGCTATACAAAAGTGTTCACAAACAAAAAAAATCTTTGAAACTTTTATAAATGAATAAATAAATAAATATTTTTTTTATGAATATATCCAAAAAAAATTAAATAAACAATATCGGGTGACTGAGCTTTGTTCGATGTTTTTTTTTTTTTGGTAAATCGTGTTTTGTGGAAATTATATTTAGATACAAATTACATAATGGATGGTGGCGAAATTTACCTTCGTATTCTAATAATATTATATAAAATATAAATTATTACATAATACGTTTTTCATTGCCTGAAAACACGGATAAAACGACGTTTTCTAAAAATGAAACCTAGCTAGATCGATTTATCGCCCTCGAAACTCCCTGCATATTAAATTTCATGAAAATTGTTGGAGCCATTTCCAAGATTCAGATTATATATATATATATACACAAGAATTGCTCGTTTAAAGGTATTAGATATTCTTAAATACAAACATTATTTCAGCTATCATATATAAATACATTTTATGAATTTTTAAATCCCTTATATTTTGTATACGATATAAATATATATTATGTTTATTACAAAAATAATATATCGTATTATAATTATATTAATATGTACTTTACGATATAAATACGAACATCATATTATTATTCTACACGTTGTATGTTTTATAAAAAGAGAATGTATACATTTTATCGCCAGGTTAAGTACATATTTTAATTCGTCAATTGATTAAGAATAATCTCTATTTTTTTTAAAATTCTGTTTATTTACATTTATATAATTTTTTATTAAAAAACAGTTATTAACTGTTAATGAATATGTATAAAATATATTATAATAAATAAACACTTTTCTATATTAAAAATAATAAAAATTAGAACTCTGTTAAAGTTTTGAAAATGAATTGAAACTAGATAAATAGTATTTTTGATTACAAAAGATTATGAGAGAGAAATGCCCCTTTTTGGTATACTATTAACAGAATAAAAATTAATTTCAATTGAGGCCAATATAGGTATCTTAAATTAATATTAACATTTGTATTTATTAATTTAACTCAACGCTAACAGTAATAATAATAAGTGTGTTTGTACTTAGAAACTTATAGAAAATGAAATAAATAATATAATCGACGTTAAGGAAATTAATTAAGTTTACATAAATCTCTAGATATAGTGAAATTAAAGAGTTAAAAATATTGACCATAAAAATAAGTATATTTTTACACGAAGTATATATATATCATTTAACCATAGTACTTACTGCAGTTCACTTTATTATAATTTTATGAACAATCTATATTATTATATTATAACATGTATTCATTTAAAATATTTAAATAGTAGAAATTTATCAAATCCATTCGAGAGTGTCATTAATGGATAACTGCTCTCCTTAAAACATACCACCCATATTTTATATATATTATTATTATTTGAATTGTTTATTATAAATTACAAATTTAATATTTACAAAGTATTATGTTTTAACCCGTCTCAAATATACTCTTCGTGCCCTTTAGGTATAGATTGTATATCTCTAATAAAAATAAAATCTATATATTTATTACCTATTAAACAGTATAGTGTAAAAAATGTTCCTATATTGCTCATAAATTATAATAATATATAAACTTGAAACTTCTTAAAGGTTAACATACAAACAACACAATCAATGCCCCTTTTATCTGCCAATTATTAAAAAAAAAAACAATGCATTAAAATTAATAGCATCGATATCATATAATTATTCAAAATGATTAAAATTAATTTAAAAAAAATCATTCCAGTCATATTGATTATCTCGTATATTATATTTATTATATAAACATATATATATATATATATATATATATATATATTTGGATAACATTATCCGATATAGATAGGTACCTAAGTAAATAATTTTTTACGTATACAATTTATTCATAAATTAATATGTAGGTATTTTAGTTATGATAATCAAGCCATAATATTATATACTTTTAGATTAATAATACCGATATTTAAAAAATATTTTAAAGGCGTGTATTTATGTGACCTCCATATTATAAGCACTACAATCAACAAATTAAATATATACTAATAGGTTATTACGTATATTTAATATATAAATATAAATTTAGTTTCGAATTAATAAAAATAGAAAAGTAAAATTATAATACCAAAAACTTAATACCTAATAGGCAATACATGATATTATAAAATAGGCTTTGGAATTTGTATTAATATTTGGATACTATGTGTGATTTAATTTTAAAAAATATGTCTTCAAAGAAACAGTGTTATTTAGTCATTTCATTTAACTCTTAAAATAGAATATATTAAAAAAAGTTAATAAAAATTACTTTTTATAAAATGTTTAATTGTTTAATATACAGTTTTGAACTAAAATGTGGTACCTAAAAATGATAATAATTTAAGTTATATCAATTAGAAATTAGAAATCTATTTTTATAATTGTATTAATGCAAAAAAACTGTTTTCAAATGTAAATAGTAAAAAATGTAATTAATTTTTATTCAAAGTCTGAACAATTTAATAAAATGAAATTGTAGGCAAACCTTAATTTTAGATTTTACGATTAAAATGTATAATAATTTAATTTTCATTTATTAACTTATTAAAAATATTTAATAATATTTTTGTGAAAAGGAACAAAAAAGATGAGTACCAAAGTAATTATTAATAGGTATATCGCGTTTTAATACGTATTATTAGATAATTTTACATATCCAATTAAACAGGTTATCTTAAAGTTATTTCGAATAAAAAATGACTGATAAAGTTATAAAGTTTTCAATAAAAGTATCTTTTAAATTAAATTTTAACTTTTCAACTAAAAATTTAGGACATTTCGCTACTATTATTTCAGCAAAATATAACATATGTATTGTAAAATAAATCTATTTATTTATTGAAAATGGCATACTTATATAATTTATCGTTAAAAAATGCAGTGTAACATATACAACATTTTGGTAGAACTTTGAATTTTGATTTTATTATAGTATATATTTTATTATACTATTATAAATGTACATTTTGCCACTAATTAGAAAACTTCAAAAATCTAATTTTTTGTAAATAAACATGGCAAATAAATAAAAAATTCTAGACCTAAAAAGGAATAAAAAAAAGACTTATAAATAATAATTTTATTACCATAAACCTTTTAATTTTTTTTTTGTTTTTATCAGAAAATCACTGTCATCAATACAAATAATATTACTCCTGATTTATATAGTTTGTACTAAAACTTATAACATTCTCTAAAAGCTCATCATATTTCCATTAAAATTATATATTTTTTTTATTCAAAAGTTAATTATAAATAGTCGTTATGTTAACTAAAATATGTATAAAAAGAAAAAAAATTTTTGTACTCAAGATAAAAAAAGTTTGACAAATTGCACAAAAACTTTCTCATTTTATAAGCTTTCAAATAATATATTTAGATTTTTTTTAAGTTATTTAGATAGCATAAAAATTTCGTATCAAATATTGAAAATGTATAAAACATGAATGGTGAAAAATAAAAGATAATGAAAGGTTTTCGACTGAGATGTATACTTGGTAGCCATAAATTTTAGACTTCTCTCTATATATGGATAAATTGAATTAATATAGTTTGTTTTGTCGCAGAAGTAATTTGTACTACAGCTGTGCCTTTCGAAACTAATCCGACACCTCCATTTGAATTTCCGTCAGACGAACTACATGTGAAGATCGTACAAGCGACCGAAAAAAATATCAATGGTGAGACAACGACGATCAACCAAATCAAGAAAGAAATTCAAAAGCAACTCGATGATGGCGTTTACAAATCGCACTGGAAACCTATCAATGTCATCTCCAATATATCCGAAAACTATATCGATAATTTCACCGACAATTATATCGAAAATAAATATTACAACAATCATGTCGAGGACAGCTGGTCGTCCATAATATTGTTTCTAATCGTCCTCACAGTTATGGCGGTTATAGTTGTGTCATTTTCTGTATTGTGTTTGAAAAAAGTACTAAAGTAAGTATACCTACCTACAAAATCTGTGATTAATAATAATAAAGGAAATCATTCAAAAGTAACACCTATAATTTTAGTGAGAGGTCTTAATCCACAGTAAATTTAACACTGTCTTCCCTCACACACACACACACAAAATAAATATGAAATAAATAACACGAATACTCAATTTTTTATGTAGTAAATTTTATATAAATAGCGGGTTTTTTTATTTTATATGTTTTTAGATAACAAATCGTAATTAATTTATGATTTCTAGAACGACTTGCTTCACTTTTATTTAACTACAAATTATGAAACATTTAAGACCCCACTTTCTAGGTCCAAGTGCAGTCTACACGAGAACAGGTTTTACGTTCATTTAGATCACAAAATATAGATTAGTATTCATATTCAACGTATTGTGTAATCAAGAGAAGTCTTTATTCCTCCTTCCTGAGATAATTTATTTCCTCCACGTGAGGAGTTGAAAGCCGAGCTCCAATCGAAAAGTCCACATGACCTCGAATGGGGCAAATCTAAGGTCCAAAGTCTAGAGAGTGATCTATATATTGTAAGAAGTAGTTAAATTAATTACTTTTAAATTTGATTTATTAAAAAATTTAGAGTTTTTCCAGAATTTTTAAATTTTTCGACAAATTATACAATTTTGAAATGATAAACTTAAATTATTTAGAGAATATTACTTTTAACAAATATAATTCTGTAACAGAATGTAATTAAAATTGTTATTAGAATTAACTAAATAATAGATAAATTTTAATTATTAATAAATTGAAATTTGATATATATTATTTTTATTTTTTCATAAAATAAAAATTACATAGTTAAAAACTATTGATGGTTATATATGTAGTTATTTCAGAAATAAGTTTTCTAGTTAAATTCTGATTGCATCATAATTTATAGCGTTTAATAAAATACTAGTTGAAATAATTAAATATTCTACGGATTTTCTAGTAGAATAATTTAAAGTCAAAAAAAAAACCAACAATATTATCAAACACTTTAAAATTCAAAACTATACATTTTAAAAAAAAAAATGAAAACTTATAGTTACTAAACACTGCATTTTTACCACTAACAATTTGAAACTATTTGAGCTATAAACAAATTATATTTAAAATAATATTGAGAAATCTAAGAAATTACCCTTTTAAGACATAATGGAATACTATCCAAAGAACTGAATTATTAGAAAAATTATTAAAAAATCTTCAAAAAAAATGTGTATATGATTAATAGAAAATGAAAATACCTTTTTTGTATAATTAAGATTGTTTCTATTTGACAGATTAAAAGGTAGACTATTCTAGTCTAGTTGCAGTTATTTTTTATTATGCATTGTATATATTTAGTATTTTATTAAACCCATTTTTTTTTCTAAAAACTTTCCATAGTATTTATTTTTATATTATTTTTTAAATATTATATAACTGTCTATATTTTAACTATTGAATTACAATATAATATTAAATATTTAAGTGAGTAATACATAGTTACTCAACTTGGTTAATTTTACCTAAATACAAAATTATTTGAGTGAAAATGTTAAATATATAACATTTAATATGGTGAAAGAAGGTTAACATAACGGATATAAATATATGATATTAATTGTGTAACAAACAATGCAAATATTTTTTATTATACTTGTTTATTTTTATTTCAATTAAAATTAAATATTAATCTTTCATTTATTTTTTAGTTTAAAAGTATCAAAACAACAACTGCTGATTGAAGATTATGATGATTCTGTAATGAACGATTTGATACACATCCAACATGTATAAATTGTACTTCATGAATAAAGAAATATACATTAAAATAAATGCAATATATGTATTCTATTTAAATGAATGAAAACAATTTAAACATAACTAAAAAGAAATAACAAACAAATATTGATATCAATGTTTTTCACTAGTATTTTGATTACTTTTTCTTAATTAACAACGGTCCAACATTGTCTTTTTGTTCAATATTATATTTGTTGTGAGCACCATCACAGAAAGGAAATTTAGCACTTCTCCAACATCGACAAAATGATGTACTTTCGCCCAACTCTTCAATATCAAAACCATCAACCACTTTAGGAGATTCTTTTTTTATCGATGGATTGACTGGCTATATAGATAAAACATATAGATTAATAAATACATAAAAAAAATGTAATTCAAACCTTACATGTTTTGGTTTAATGACCCTATATGAAAGGTAACATATGCCTCCAATTGTAACATAAAATGGAATTAATTTCACTATATCCTTAGCTAGAAAATACGTAAGTTATTAAGATACAATAATCATTTTAACCTTAATATTTATTTTAACAATATATTCCAGATAATGAAACTAAGAAAACACCTACACAATCAACTAATTTAATTAACTTTCTAAAAATTGGTTAAGTTAACATATACAATGTACAACAAATCTATAACATTTTTAACAGAACCCTGGTACTTTTTTACCACTGTATTTCATTTATTTTCTAATCACTAGTTTTTTTTCAATAGTCTTATAAAGGTTTCACATATACTCTAAAAAATTACAACTACTACTTATTATTAAAGTATTCATTTTAACACGGACAAGTCTATTGTGTTGGAATGTTAGCAGTCATATTTAAGGGCCTACACTTGTAGGTTTTAATATTAATATTTTTAAATATATATTTTAAAACTTGTGGTCTTAAGTAATTTACTATCTAGACACCTGATTGTTTGTTTCAATCATTTATATCCGTAAATGGATGGGGCATTCATAACTGCCTACCCATGCTTACAAACACAGTCTCAACGACTCTCCATTTTATTCTTTGCACAATGAGTTTTTTGCGACCTTCTTATATTTTATTTAATTGTCCTTCCAGCGTTTATCCTTAATTGATTTCGTAAAATCTCTTAACATTCTTGTTGATTTCCTTTCTATCCTTCATTCTAGGTCTGAATTAGTTATATATTGAGTTATTTTATTTATTTTGGGCGCTAGTTTCATGATATAATTGTTGTTATTTGTATTTTTTTTTTTTACTATTATATCGCCATTATGTGCTTCTTTTTTCCTTTTTTCATTCTTTTAAATCTCATTTTATATACAATTATTAATTTGTTTAGTGTTATTAATTATGTGTAAAATTGGTAATTTTATCTTATATGTATAATTGTCAAGCTATTGTAGTTAATTCTAAAAGCTAATCAATTTAAAAATTAAAAATAAAATAATTTAGCTGAGAATAGTAAAATATAACAGTTTAGAACTGAAACCAATTAAGATTATTAACTATGAACATATTTCTATGAAACAAAGTTATTACATTGTCACATCATGAAAATGTATAAAAAATATTAAAGTTATTCAATTCAACCTTTTTTAGAATATTTAAAAACATGTTTCATACATAATTAAGCTAACAGTGTAACAGGTTTGATAACTGTTTTTCAATTATAAGTAATGTTTATAGTCAAAATGTAAAAATTAAAGCTTCATCATAATGAATAATACTATTTAGATAGTAATCATTTATGTAACCTAATATTAATACTATAAAGGCATATTTTTAATTTTTTTGTTTGAGAAGGGGATAATATTGATAAGAATTTCATTTGACAATCAACAGAAAAAATACATGAAGTACAATATTATTTTTATCAGAATATAAATCTTACAAGAATTTAAATAAAATATTACCATTTTCAATCTTATGTTGTAATATACTATACTATTGCATTTTTGGAACTAAAAAAAAGAAATATTTGTTTTTATTATTCAGTTACAATTATATTATATACCATTAAATTACTAAGCATAGATGATGAACAAAATTTTACTTAAGATATTTTGTTTTAATAATTTATTACACACTTCTAAATGGACTGGTCATAGTATCAAAGTCAACTCATATCACAGCTAAAAATGTTTGCTGTTTTACTTATTTTATTAGGCATCATGACGATAATATTAAAAGTTTAGAAGTTATTAAACACTTAAACTGGCATTATATATTGTTTAGTAAAAAAACCTTTAGAACCACTTTTTAAATTATACCATTGTTAAACGACTAGTTGTATTCAGATAACTATATTTAGCATAAATTTAAATTGGATTTCAAAATATTTAAAATAATACTTACAGCTCAATTTAAAAATACCAACAAACGAATTGGGTAGAGGTAAATTGGCCAAATAGTCTGCCAAATGAACTTTTACTAATTTGGAACTGAATTCCATTTTTATCAATTTTTTTTCTAAATAACACTGACGTTCAAATATCCTTTGCGTCATAAACTGTCGTCCTATATTTAATAAAAATTCTCTATAAAAAATAGTGTGGAGTAGTACATAATGTAATGATCAATATATTCATAAATAACTAAATAAAAAAAAATTGATATTACCCTTCTAACCACGATAATTTGAGTACTAACTGAATACGATTTACGAAATAATTGATATTGATAGGTGTAACGCTATATTTATATATATATATATATATATATGACCGAATTAAAATGGTTAAGTAAAATATTATTTTTTACATCAGTGTGGCAAATGTAACACTAAATTTTTCGCTTTATCGTCATGAACTTAATATTATAATACAAGCATGTTGACAACAAAATATGCGAAAAGTGAAAACTTAGAAATGGCGCATGTAGGATAAGTTATATTCAAGTACCTCTAAAAATATTTTACATATTGAATAATATTTAAAACCTCATTTTCAAATATGGAGTCGATGATTTAAGTTGTACGTAACATAATTATTTTATAATAATTTTTTTAAATAATTTGACGTTCCATCACTGTACCTGGGCTACACAACCATTTTTTTAGGCCTGAAACATTGGCTGCACTGCTGATTTTATCTTTACGGTCGACTTTCAGCTGATTTGTCATCAAAACTCGGGAAAGATGTACCACGAAAGAAATTTACTGCTGTTGTAATTGTAGTCAGTACTGACAAATTAAAGTAGTAGTGTGACGAAGTGCAATAAAAAAATTATTTTTCGATTATTTATTATTACGGTATTTATCTATACACATACACACATATATATATATATATATACACGATATTTTGTTGTTACATTAATGTATATTTTTTCGAAAACAATAGTGTTGAAGTAATATTTAAAAATCATATTCTTTTTTTTATACATTTTTTTTTCGTTTTAACGTCCATACGCGCGTTTCGTGTGTATTCCTCGAACACTTGAAAAATGATTTCGTTAATTATGATTAATAACAGTTACAAATACAGTAGTAATAATAATGTGCCGTAGTGCGGTTGAGACAAAAAACATTTGAATTTTTAGTGTCAAGTAAACGACGACTATGAGAAATGTAAAACTGTTTGGTAATGATGTAGACACAATGTAAATAATTTGACCAAGTTATACATATATATTATATATCATCACGAATTTTATCGCGAATCAACAAAATCGCCATTCAATTATGGGGACAATAGCCACTGAAGAGTTTGATCTCATGAAAGATTCAAAATATCGAATGTAAGTATACCAATACTGTTTATTTATTATAAACGTGTTCAATAGAATGAGTGTATTTTGTAATCTCTGGACCCTTGGTTTGTTTGTATGAGTCATTTGGATTTTAAATGAGTGTGTACCTACCTTAATTTGTAAAATTTGTGTTACTGTGCATGAGTCATTTTTAGAACTTAAGCAACATCCATATTGTAAAATCATCAATATTTTCAAATTTAATTTAATAACATCATTGTTTTGATCCATATGTCGGTTTAAAAACAGTTACCTTTTTATAGAATAATATATTACATTTAATAAACTGAGTACCTATCTAATACATATTTAGAATATTACCTAATAATTTCTAAATTATAATCTATATACCTAAATACCTGTTTGTAATATTATATTATTATTTACAAGGTTATTAATAAGAATTGACTTAAAAATATAACAATGTAATTTAGGCAGATATGCTGCCAAATATTTATATTTTTAGTTGTACAAGAAAATATATAATAATATAAAATAAGCATTTAATCTGGTATTTTGTAATTTTTTTATTCGTTTAATAATATTTCTATAGACTTTAAATTATGTTATTTTAACTTATAACTTTTTGTTTGCTTAAAATACTAATATCTTAAATTTAAATTAAATTATAAATTAAATTGTTTACATAATCTAGGTACCTATTTTATTAAAATCAATTGAACATTGAAATGCTTTTAGTTATTTAAAGTAAAATGTAATAATAAGTTTAATGGATATACATTTAGACTAGTTATTTAATATAATTTACTCAAGGATATTTGGTACTTAAAGTCTAATCAATTTAGTTAGTGATATTTAGTTTTCTTTTTGCTTTTAATAAGTCTTTACCTAAGATAATACAAAATGTATTTCAATTTAGTAAGTATGTTATAATTGACTTAATTTTTTTTTAGTTTTACTATATATATATATATATATAGAAAAATAAAGAGCTTTCTTTAGCTGTAATACTGTAAAAACCGGATTTAAGAATTATTTCTTTTATTTTATTCATAAGTAAATTGTTGGATATATTATTAAAAGCCGAAGTGCCGTCACTGGATGGTCTCTTCCTCAAGCGTTTATGATAATATAGTAATCTAAGTAATTCACTTTGATTTATTGTACTGAATTTGATACAGATTGTTGAATATTCTAGTAAAAAATAAAATATATAAAATTACTAACAATTATAAAGTATTACTGATAAACTGATTGAAAAAATTAAAATTATAATAAAAGTGAATTTAATAATTAGTGTATGAAAATTGTATCTACAAATAAGACTTTAACTTTAAATGATACAAAATAATTAATTGTCAAAGAGTATGACTTCTATTTAATGCTAAATAAATTTTATTTGAGTCTAAAATTTAAATTGATTGTTTATATTTTTAAATTTCAAAAATGTTAATTGGATTGAACCTTTACATTACTAATATTTAAATTATTAAATTTATATAGTTAATAAACGAGTCTTTTTTCATTTTTTTTTATAAGATTGAAAATTTCATATTAAAAAAGAATAAAATATTGGTGAATATCTCTAAATTTAGAAATTAATTTTATATGACTTAATATTTTAAATGTATTATAATTTTTAGATAATATTAAAATTAAATAATTTCTATTCAAATTTATTTTATCGTTACCTATTTATATTAATTTATTAGTTTTTAAATCTATATTATGTTTCTATTAATTATTATAAAATATTTGAATTTTATTTTGATGAATATATAATGATAAAATTTAAGGTATCCTTTTGTTTAATGTTAAATGTACCTATATATTTAAAAGTAGGTGATCAGTTATTAACTTATATTGTAAAAAGAATAAAAATTATACAATAAATATTAATAGTACTTTAAAAGTGTGTTTTTATTAAGTATTTTTAATTTGAATCTGTTTCACATAATTATATATATTACAAAACTGACAAATATATACGTTTTCAATTGATACAACAAATAATCTTTTATAAATTGTAATCAAAATATTTATATTAAGCTTAATTTCTTATGTATATATATATAATTTATTAAATACCAAATAGTAGTATTTCAACAATAATTTTGTAATAGTGTCTTATTGATTTTATAATATAAAAATAATGGTTATTTTCACCATAGTTAACATTAGTAAACTGTATTATTTATCAATTTAATTGTGTTTTAATATAATAAGTACAGAACATTGTTTTAACAAATTAAATCATTTGAAATTTTATAATTCCTTTTTTAGTATAAAATAAATTGATCTAATATATAGATTTATTAAAAATATATATAATAATTATTCTTATGAGTAACATATTTATAGGGGGAAGAGTGTTATGGGTTTCTACCCCCTCAAAACATTTTTGAACATCTTAAATTTTAAACTTGTAAACAACATAATTGTAGATAGTTCATTTATTTTATATATTGTAATGAAAAAACAAAATATTTTAACATTTAATAGAAGTATTTCTTTGATTTTGTTAATTTATTTTTTATATAAAACTATTAATAAAATTCTAAAAAAAATTACTATACAATAATATTAGTGTTTCAAAATTATTTTATTATTATGACCAAAGAAAAAATTTTAATTATGCTATTGATTATAAACTATTTGTCTATACATAGCTCGCTTAAATTATAATAAAGAAAGTCAATTTTGTATTATAAATTTTATTTAATTATAAATCCTTAAATTAATTTTTAAAAAATATATGTTTATATTCAAAATTCAGTATATCCAAAAAATGCTCTACTTATAAGTTTTCCTTGTATGTTTTTATTTTATTAGAAAAATTAAAATAGGTTATTATAATAGGTAATGTAGCTATACGACATAATGTATAACTTAAATTATGGAATTTAGGTGAAATTTAAGTTTAAACACTTATTTCAGTATTTGAAGAAAATAATATTTTTTAGTGCATCTCATTGCTGTTTTGTAACACCTAACATGGAAATTACAATGTTTAAAGATATCATCTATAACTTTATTAACAGTATCTTCCAAAAATATGCACATAAAATATTCTTCTCTTTTAATTTAGTAAAAAATATTTAAACCCTAAATTCAACCCAAGCATCACCATTTAAGTTCTACATAATATTATTTTGCTATATTACATGTTAAATGGAGACAACAAATGTGGGTGTGGCATCCTTATAAATTCCTACTATATACCTATATTACATTTTTAATTTATAAATATATAAATCGTATTAAGGCGTTTATAGTTTAAAAAAAAAAAAATCATATTCAAATAAATAATTTAATTATTCTGTTCAGAATACAAAATGTCATTCCTTATAAACTGATTATGAACATGTAAAATAATATTTATGCAAGAATAATATGATATTTAAATGGACATAAACAAAGACATGTTAAATGTGAAATATTTTATTAAGTTAAATAAGTAGCTAATACCAATATTTAGTTTTTAATCACTTTATTTAATTAATTGGGTTTTTACAAAAGATAAACAATTCTACATAATATCAAATAACATAGTTTATTTTGCAATAAACTGAAAACATTAATGAATGTCATTATATATAATTATTATTGCTTATATGTGGAGTGAAATTATGTCAATGCCTTAACAAATAATCCTATTTTCTGTTCAAATTATATCGGTTCTAGCAATGATAATCTAAATTGTAAAATAGTAATATTGGTTTATAAGGCTTAAAAATTAAATCAAATATAATAAAATATATTCATATCGTAATAATTTTTAAATTGTATCAATTAATTTATCTACAAACTATTCAAAATATGTTTTTAAAGATAAGTAATGCTATTACCAATTATTAATTTTAAAACGTTTTTTTTAATAAAATATTTATTTTAAATAATTCAAATTAATTAAATATATATTTTATTCGTAATTTTTATAATTATTATTTTTGATATTACCAATTGTTGTAGGAATATATTTAATAACTTCCTTGCTCATCATTATAGATAATACCAACTTTATAATTATTTGTTTAAAAACTATATAACACAATATAATCAATTTTAAAGACTGAAAAATACAATGAAAATTGTGTACTTAGATTTTTTTTTAATGTACTTTTTAAGTTTTATATAATATATATAAAAATAAATGAAAAATTTTTGACGTCATATTTATTATTTATTAACCTTTTATTAGAAAAATAATTATCAAATGTCTAAAAGATAATTTATATTTTTAATACTTAAATGTATGGTTTCTAATTGATAGATCAATAAAAGAAAAAAATTGTAATGTAAAGATAAGTATTTAATTACTGTGTAATTTTTATTTATTAATGCATAATATAATTTATTTTTATTATATTAGATATATATATATGTGTGTGTGTGTGTATAATTTAAATATAATCATAAGTTATAATTTTGAAATAGTTTTTTATTTCAAATATTTTTTATTGTATATTTATATAATTCCCTAATAAATTAATATAAATAATAAATTAATTTTTTCTAGATATTTTCTTAAAATTTTTTGAAATTTTTCAAAAAATAAGTAGTAATTACTCAAAAGCACGCAGATTTTATTTTATTTTTAATCTTAAACATGGAAACTTGAAAAGTTTTTTATACTTAAAATAAATGTAAAATTAGTACAATTTTCAACATAAGTATTGTTTCAAGATAATAATGAATCTTTTAACAATAAAATATGTACATAGTTTTACATATTTATTCAATATACATTTATAAATTTGAATAATAATAAATATTGATGTTAAAAAATATAATATACTATATTTTATTAAATTTATATTTGATTTTTAATTAGAAATTAAACCATTTTTAAGTATTTCTAATAAGAGTATACCTCAAATAAAACTTAATGTAATTCTGTCATAGCTTTATACAATAAAATTATAATATAAAATACGTCTTAATGTCGTCTTGAAACTTTATGTGAAATTATTGTTATTATTAGTCAGTTTAACAATAGCTATATACATATACTTATATTTAAATAATTTTATTTATAGTTTTTTATATTTTTTATTATAAATTATTAATGGTTATTTGTATAATGTGCCTTGTGTATTTCATGGTCAAACTAATAATTATTTCCATTATTGCGAATGTCTTGATTGTTCTTAAATTGAAATTATGATTGTTAATTATAAACATATTTTATGAAATTGTTATAATTATATAATCTAATTTTTAAAATATTTAATATTGTATCCGTTATCTATAATATGAGTTATGTATTTTTCAGGTACGTCAATGCTGTCGACAAAGCATTAAAAAGCTTTGAGTACACGAGTGAATGGGCAGATTTGATATCTGCTTTAGGAAAATTAAATAAGGTAAAAACAGTTAAACATTTTAAATTTTTTGTATGAATTAGTAATTGACATATATCAGTTATAAGGGTATATAAGTTTTAGTTTACCAATATTGAAATAAAATATCTATTATATCTAATTATTTAACTATAAGTAACACAAACAAACTTTTATGTTTATATTCTAATATATATATTATCTTCCATATTGCCTAGTCTTTTAAAGTTTAATCGAAATATTTAGAATCAGCCTGTATCCTGTTATTAAAATTTTTGAAATTCATACTTTATTATAATTCAAAATTTGGGATTTAATATTTGATTCCAAACATATTTATTAATCATTTTTGACTATATTGATAACATTTTTAATTGTACTAATTTTAAATTCTAATTTGATATATTTATCATTACATCATAATAGTTTGAGTTTAAGATATTAATATTTTTTTTATTGAAAAAATATACTCTATCTGAATTGATATTATATTTTTAATTTATAACAAAAAGTATATTTTAAGAATGCATATAATTTCAATAATGTAATGGATAAAACTCAAATTCATATTAGTAAAAACAAATCAGTATATTGACTTAAAATGCTTTATACTTTATAAAAAAATTGTATTTCTTTTATTAACAACTAATTGACAGATTAAACAATTGTATTTATATTATATTGCGGTATCTATGTATAAAAGGTTGTGATACTAATATATATATATATATAAATTAGAGGGGAAAATTCCAAACGAGTTCTACTCGTTGATGAGTGTAGTGGTACCGATATTTGAAGGTAAAGGAGACGCACAAAAATGTAGTAATTATAGTGGTATAAAGCTGATAAGCCATAATATGAAGATTTGGGAAAAGGTCATAGATATAAGAATAAGAAAAGAAACGTCAGTGACCAAAAATCAGTTTGGTGTTATTCCAGGGAAATCGACTATGGAACTACTGTTTTGTGTGAAGCAACATGTAGAAAAATCTTTGTATGGTGTTTATAGATTTAGAGAAAGCATATGACAGGGTGTCGAGAGAGGTTTTAAAGTGGACGTTAAGGAGGAAAAAATACCAAAAACATATATTAATGTGGTAGAGGATATGTATGAAGGAGCGTGTACCAGTGTTAAAAATTTATGTGGAAAAACGGAAAGTTTTAAGATATGAGTAGGTGTACATCAGGGATTGGCTTTAGCCCTTACCTGTTCTCGGTAGTAATGGATGAGGTCACAAAAGAGAAACAAGGGGAGGTACAATGGTGTATGTTATTTGCAGACGATATTGTGTTGATAGGA
The DNA here is from genome assembly GCA_025469175.1 of Geopemphigus sp. TES_GeoC_2020. NCBI lineage: Eukaryota > Metazoa > Arthropoda > Insecta > Hemiptera > Aphididae > Geopemphigus > Geopemphigus sp. TES_GeoC_2020. Next base: position 409 of record JAIPRN010001184.1, on the reverse strand, counting down.
GAAAGTAGAGAGGAAGTTAATCAAAAACTCGATGTGTGGAGATTAGCTTTGGAAGAGAAGGGGTTAAGGATTAATAGAAGTTAGATAGAATATATAGAGTATATATAAAAGGAACAAGTAGATGAAACAAGGAGTGGAATGACAATAGATGGAAACGAGATAAAGTAGGTTGAGTGTTTTAAGTATTTAGGGTCCCTTGTACAAAAGAATGGGGGTTTTAACGAGGATGTGAAGCATAGAATTAAGTGTGGGTAGATCAAATGGAGAAAAGCGTCTGGTGTCTTGTACGATAAGAGAATTCCTTTGAGGTTGAAAGGTAAGTTCTATAAGAGTGTAGTGAGACCAGCTATGTTGTATGGTTCAGAGTGTTGGGTGGTGGACAAGAAAATAGAGCAGAGAATGAGTGTAA
>JAIPRN010001183.1:0-52183 GCA_025469175.1 Geopemphigus sp. TES_GeoC_2020 | reverse complement strand
ACACACACACACACACACACACACACACACACACACACACACACACACACACACACACACACACACACACACACACACACACACACACATACACACATATATATATATATACACGTTACGTAGTGGTTGTGTGGTATTGCCTGCACGGCGACTGTGGCCGTCCGAGGTCATTCGGTCACAGCAAAACGCCATCTGCTCGTCAAGGAGTGCGTATGCCGCCGCCGTGTCGCCCCGGGGATCACGTCGACGACGAACGGGGGCGAAGGCGTGCGCGCCCGTCGATCGATTATCGCGCGCGCGGCCGAGCCGGCGTACAGCGGCGGTCGATGTAGGCGGCGGAGCAGGCGGTGGCAGAGACGCGCGCGTGCATCGCCTGTCGGTAGTACGGGTATCGCACACTTTCGTCCGATCGTTGTGACGTGCGCGTCACATACGTAAGCGCGCAAGTCCGCCGTTACGCACGATAATAAATAACGATACAGTTTGTCGTCGTGGTCGTCGGTCCTCGGTCTTCGGTTCAGTTCCGTCGGTACGTTCGGCTCGTCGGCGTTCGTGTTCTCTTTTGGATCGTTCGTTTTTGTTTATAAATAGAATACGTTTTGTACGCCGGTCGCGGCCGTCGGCGATCGTCCAGCGCTCGCGAATCCGTTCGCGGCTCGTTCAACTCCATTGGTATTGCCCGGTGTATACGTATCCCGCGCTCGAGTGTGCGCTGACCGACCACCCCGTGGTGTGTGCACCCACCGTCGACTTCGGGTCTGTGCGTGCGTGCCGGAGCGGTATGTACGTACGTGTGTTGTAGTGTAGAAGGCGCGGGCGTAACAAGTATAAATGGTAAACAATGGACGAATCCATCGGGTGCAGGTAGCCGTCGCTTTTGCCGTCACTGGTGCAACGGCCGAATCGCGACGGACGTCATCATCATCGACGTCGCCGAATAAAATATATAAGTAAGTCCGTCCTCTCCCATCGTACGATCGTCATCAGTTTCGTCGTCATTCGTACATAATTATTATAATGTGTGTGTGTGTGTGTGTGTGTGTGTGTGTGTGTATGTGTATGTCAGCAGTGATTTTCTGACGCGGGTGGTTGCGGTCTCATGGGTGGGGTGGGTTGGGGTGGTGAGTGTAGGAGAGTGGAGGTCACGTAGCGAGGGTAAGTAGGCGACGCGAGTCTCTCGGTCGACGCAGCCGCCGCCGAGGGAACCGGGAGGTACATGACCCCGACTAGGGTTCGGGTCGAATTCGCGATATATCGTAGGTATGTATCGTAGGTGTGTATGCGTGGAACGCTCATAATCATAGGCGTACGCACGCGAAAAGAGTAGATGCTTTCCCCATAAGATTTTCCGTTGCTGTAACATTTTTGTATGACATAATGACAATTATTGGTTGGTCTCATTCCGTCAAATTGTACCGTGATGAAATAATAAGACGAAGTTTTTAACACATCGAAGCTTATGTCGAAGTCACGAAACTCAACTGTAAACGTATTCATTTTACTAGTGTTATCGTAGTTTTTTGCTCGAGACGTGTAATTACGTTACGTTCATATTTCGTTTATTGGCTCAGTTTTCTAAGTTTTGTTTTCATCATAAATTAAGAAATATTGTCTAGTCGAGCGCTATTAGAAACACTTGTTGAAATTAAAGTTCGAAATATGAAAACGGACCCGATATTAATCGAATTAGGCAGAGACGGAGGAACTTCATGCTACCCATTCTATTCAATATAGTATTCGGAATTAGTAATTATATTGAATAAGAAACATGAATACTATATCTTAAGAACAAGTACAATTACAGGGATTGTTTGTAGGATTGTTCGTATATGTGAACGATTTGATATTCATGAAAGAATCACAGGATGCATTAAGTTTAATGTTTTGTCGACTGAAAAAGCGACGTTGTAGGAGGAATTTTATATAAATGAGAACAAAATGTTGTACAGGTCGTAAAAAGCTAGGAGTAGGTGGGAATACGTATATCGTTAAACGTAGGCGATTATGACTTCAATAGAATTAAACAATTCAAATATTTAGGGCTGGTATTGTTAGGAAAAAATGAAATTGAAAAAGAAATAGCGTCGAGAAAATTAGTCTGGAAATAAATGTTTCTACGGGTTTGCTAAATTATTAGGGTCACATGATTATTGTTGAAGGAGATGAAAAAATACGTGATATTGCTGCGTCTAGTTTAACCATAAAGCGGAAACATGGTCGTTATAAAAAAGTGATAATCGAAAACTTTTGGATTTGAAAAGAAAAATTCTACGAAAGATTATCGAACCAGCAAAAGATACTTTAGGCGATGAATTGCGAATAAGGAAAAATGACGAAAAAGAGGCATTATCCTAGAAACCGATAATACTGATTACTATAAGGGACAAAAGATTACAGTGGGCTGTACATGCTTGGCGTAGTGATTCACTCGTTCGCGTGATTTTCGAGGAAAAAATTAGTTATTTAAACGGAAATTTAACGTATACAAATAAGGACTCTGCCGAATTATTTAGTGCGTAATATTTGTGTCGATAAGAAGTTTTAAAGTTCGCTGCCTCTAGTGCTAAAAAGATTCACGTACGTAACCGTAATGTAATAAATACGAAGTAGACGATGAGACAGGATTATGTGGCACCTGTAGTCGACATATCGTCTTCTATAAATACGGTTTTGATTGCGTTTGATGATGAATTTATGGATATTTTTTTTTTCGACGTGTACATATTTAATATATCGGGTGAAATTATTCGAGTGGGGAGTTGTGTAAATACAGACGACGTTGATTACATCATTATTATTATTGTTGTTACGAAAGCGCGTTATATTTGCGTATGATCGGCGGCGCTACATATCGTTTGTTTATTATAGTTTGGGAGTTTTGTGTTGCGTATACGTTGCGACAATGTCACGCGATATAAGTTTTAGATCCTGTTTTTCCAAAAATCGATCGCGTCCCGAACATTTATGCTAGAATGTACCAAAATAATACACGCACACGAATAAGTGCCCGAGCACTCGTTCTTGTATCGCTGTAAAACTTGATTTCGTGGCGACGATGACCCCTACTAATGTACATTGTAGTATTTCCAGTTTTGTGTGAGACTGATTAAACTTATTAAACGCGTCGAAGTAAAATCAACATGCCATCTTCACCAGTTTGTATTATTTTTTTTTTGAGAAAAGTGCAAAATTATGCGTGAAAAATTCGATAGACTAATTCGAAACTGGTATCTGGAGACGACTATAATTTCGCGGAACATATAACGACGTTGGAGATAGTTTCCAGATACATTTATCGTAGAAAAACCACGTGATTCGTACTACGCAAACGTAATGCATTTTTCACGAAACGCGCAAATTTTTATAAAATAATCGTTATTCGTTTACGAATACAAATGGGTGTGTATGGCGTACACATATGTCGTACACAGATTCGTATATTTTTGTAAGTTGCTCTTAAATTTCAAAACGTTCAATAATAATATTCGTTTGCACGACGGCATTTTTACGTATAAAGCGGGGTCGATGGTTTGAAGAGTTATCTTGTTACAAAAAAGCGACGCGATTCTAGAGTGTTTCGCCAAAAGTAATATGAGGGGTGCGTGTATAAATCGTGTGCCTATGTACAATAAAACGGGATGTTATTTGAAACGTTCCATATAAGTTGGCGTAGGAAATTTTAAACAAAAGAACCCGATTGTACCGTGTGTTATATAGTGTTCGAGTGGATCATATGAACAGGCGTTTTAGAGTTTTGTTATTTTTAATTTGAAAGTAACGGTAAATTTTTGTAATTGGAAAATAATTCTGAGCAAAGTTCGGTTTATTAAAAACATAATATTAATATTAAAGTGAAAAATCGACAAGACTTTTGACGATAATTTCGGTACAGTTTACAATATGTTTTAATCAACTTTTTATTCAAATATTTCAAGTCATAGCTAATATTCATTATAATAGATTATGTTAAAATGCACCTAATAATAACGTCGGTGTATAACTTCATCAGTTTAAATTTATTACTTAAGTCGAGTAAACTTTTTGAAAAATTAATCTCGCACGAATCAGATTAGAATCCTGCAAGAGTGCTGTTTAAAATTAAATATATTGTTTAACTTTTTCCAACAGAATTAAGTTTATCGACTAACCAATTTATTTGTATTTGTATTAAATTTATGGTTAGGTAAGATAAAAATAATTAACCTATACTACTAAAACAAGAGTTTTCCAATATAGTAATTTATCACCAGACCTTTATAATATATTTATAGCCGATATCTTTGAAACTATTAATATACTAATACACTATTGAAAATTTAAATATTTATAATAAACGAAAGTGGACTTTCGTCCAAATAAATGAATCTAATTAAAACTAAAAAAAAATAAAAAGAATTTGGTAAAATAATAGACTTATGATGATTTTATCCATTGCTGAAATCAAATCTATACTGCCTAAAATCTAAAATACAAAATTAAGATTAGGCTCTTCTAATTTTATGATACATACATTTTGTATACAGCAGAATCTCTAAACATTATTTCCAACATTCTATAATATAGAGTCATATACTATTTAATTTTTACATAGTTAAACGTGGAACACAATAACATAAATACAAAGGATCTTAAATTATAGTATTCTCTTATTGATGTGTAAAAGTCAATGAGACAAATTATAATGGGTATCTAATTAAATCACGTCGGAGTTAGTAATAAAACCCCATAAAAACCCCATAAATGTAAAGTTAGTGTTATTTGCCTGGGTTCGAGATATTATTAAAAATATCTGTTTTGCTCGCATACATTAAGTTATACTAAACTTTTCTATAAAACGGCATAAATAAACAACATATCTAGAGCGTTATGAAGCCCATTTTGAAGATACTTGTAGAGTTTGGTTTAATATTGGTATGAAGAATATAAATAATTTATTGTACAGTAGTAACCATAATACTTTGAACATTAGACATACTCGAATTAGTATATGAAACTAGAGTAAAAATGGACAGTGGTGTAGACTATAGAAGTAAAGTTAAATAAAATAAATTTATTTGTATAAATTTATTATTATTCTTAAGCAAATAGATAACGTTGAAAACCAAAAATTAATTAATCGACCGAAATAAATTTATTTATATAAGATGAAAAGTAGTTAAGTTAGATGAAAATACATTTAGTATAATAATATTAGAGTATTAGTTGTGTTGATTGTTTTAGCATTTGATCCGTATATTTTATTAGAAAAAATAAAGAAAAATAGAAATATAACGTTTTTAAATGTTTTTTAAATTAAACGCACTTAAATTTATTAAATATTAACAGATTAAATACGTTAGATATACTATTTTATTTATAACGAAATAAATGTATTTTTATAAATTCAATAATATTAAAGTATTTTATAACATTTAAACGCTTAAAGTTCAGTTGATTTTATTAATTATGGTTTTGTTTTTATTTGATAGGACAAATAGTTGGTGAACATTAAGAAAACAATAATTATTAAAACTTTCGTTGTACTTATCTAAAAGTTTTGTTCGGTAAATTTAGTTTTGCGAGTCGAATAAAGGATATTTTTAAACGTGTAACTTCATAAATAAAATATTGTGTATATTAAATAAAGCAGATGAATTATTAGATGTGACAGTGATCGATTATAATATACATATATGAGATAAACATAATAAGAACAAGAATACAATAAAACAAATAATATTAAAATATCCAAGAGTATGAGTTTATGTAAATTTAAAAAGTTCCGAGTGATAATATATTGAAATTATAAAACTGTAGGATATAGACATTAATGAATAGATTAATAAAGTTTAATTGTATTGTAAATTATTTTAATGTACATACTGTATATGTATTCCGTTTTAAGTAAAATATGATTAAATATATAGATACGAATGTGTTTTAATTTTATATTGATTTTTGGCCAGTAGATAATTTAGTAATTATTGCATGTGTAAACGTTTATAGTGAAACCTGGGTAATTGGGATCTTAAGGTAATTTTTCTCGCTTAAAGAGGTTATCTATTTACTCAGTTTCCCAAACAGCTAGATTTAAAATAGCAATTGTCCCATTTACTGAGGGCTCTACTACGACCGGTTGAAACGAACCTTCAAACAGGTCATGGGTATTGTAGATATTGGTTCAAGTGAGTTACTTAGACAGAAATTTCTAAGCTTTATTATTATTTTGAGTTTGAAGCAATGATAAATCGTTGTTTACGAAAAATAATTCGCAGCTACGCTACGATTGTATTATAATTAATGAATACATTTTGTTAAAATAATATATATATATCTAAGTTTTTATTACGTTTTTAGCTGTTCAAAAACATGAACGTTTTTCATTTTTAAAACGAATTTGTCGAATAATTTTATCGTTGTTTTATCAATTTTCGAGTAATTTTAGTAACGCACAATTAATTATTTTTGTTAAAAATGAGCTCTATTGATAGATCGAACACATCTATTACAAATTTTGTTAATAGTATTTAACAATTATAATAAATTATATGTTTTTCTTAGGTTTTTCGTCTAATTGAATTAATTGACGTAAAATATTAATAAAAACATAATTCGGCATTTTTCAGACTAACTGAGACTTATTTGTCAATTAATCCTAATTTTTATTTTTTTAATACACATTATAAACTTAATCATAGTTCTACGTGCACGCTTAATTTTTGTTTACTATTTTATTATTCGATAATAACTGCAGACCAATTATATATACGCATATTATAAGAATAATTTACTGTGGGTAAATTCAGTTTTTTATATATTCTTTTCCGTTTGAATGTCTACATTGTAAAATATGACGTATTTTTGTTAAATTGTTTTAATTGTAGCGAATCTCTATATTATTTTGATGGTCCCGTAGTAAAATTTTAACAATTCTTACGGGATTATTCCACTGTTTAAATAGTTTAGTTTAATTTATCAATTTCGTATAAATATCTTTGGAATAATTTCAAAAATGTTAATGATATTTTCATCAAAATACGTTGACAAATTGTTTTTACTGGTGTTGTTACATTTGTAACAACTCATTTTCGTGGAGTTTTTTTGTAATTAACATTATAAATGTTAGGAAGATCTACGCCACCTGAATCCCAAGTACTGATAAAAATGAACACGTGCTATTGTGATTTAGCTACAATATATTTTAAACGATTAAACAAAATTTGGGATCACATAAGCGATGTCTAATAAATATATTTTTAAATACAAGAAATGATTATAACGTAAATTGAAAAATTAAAAAACCGTTTTTATCTATTTTATGACTCCGGGAATTATACGAAATGTACTATTTATTGCATTGATATAATATAAATAACTTAGTTAAGTGATTTTATATTTTATCTGGTAATACATATATTTATATAATAATTGTGCTTGTATAATTAGATTATGTAATCATTATTTATTAATGTGTAATGTATTATGTATAATGTTTAAAAATCAAATTTGGAGATACGAATTTTATGATACTGAATTTTTTTAGAAACTTATCTGTATTTTAATTTATGTAACTAATTAGTGTAGTCATTTCCAAAAAGTTAATAATTGATTTTTTTCTATAAATATAACATAACAAGTTATTTACATTTTAAATCAAACGAATAATAATTAGGAAGAATAAAATCTAATTTATTAAATTTAATAAATTTATTTAGTTTTTCTTATTAAAACTATTATTTTGACCATATTTGGTGGTATTGATAATTTTTTAATTTGTTTCAATCTGTCAATAAGATATGTTTGTGAGTTGAGAGGTGTTTCGGAAAATATACTTTATGGTTGATTTAATTAACATACAAAATTATATTTTGAAACAATATTTACTATCAAATAATTTCGTTGTCTGATTAAAAACTTGTATTAACTATTTTAAAATAATTTTATTAGTGTAAGAGAAAGAGAAAGTGGTTAGATTTATAGATAATATAGAGAAATACAATATTGCAATTACATAGAGTAGGAAGTACTCCATTACGGATACGGGGAAAAACATTTTCTGTTATTTAGTTATATTTAAATTTAAGTATCCATTTAAGTATTCCACAATATCAATCCATCCAGAACAGATTGTAAACCAATACAATTATCTTAATATAATATGATATATTTATATAGTGGTATGTTAAAATTTAAGATATCGGAAAAATAAGAAGATAAATATATATACATTAAATGTATTACCAAATAGTTTCAAAACACTTTAGGATTTAAAAACATTACTTTTGTTCCAAATATAGATTTTTTTAACCTAACGTTGAATTTTAGATTTTATTCGATATTTTATGAATACTGATCTTTTTTTAGACTATTGTTCAAAGATGATTAATACTATAATACTTTTTTTTAAAAAAACATGACGTAAGTAATTATGCATTTATGTATAAATGAGTTAATTACGTTTTAAATATCGGTTGCGTTTATAATGTAAACTAATGATTGTTGACGAACAAAATACGTAAACTGTCATACAGGTTACTTTACGTAAAATAAAAATAAACATAAATCGCAAATTATTGTATTATTTGGCATAACAATATTATGATGTAATATGTCATCAATAATTCGTTACTAATTAATGTTGTGGCTTTAGACAAGGTATTGTTTTACATCATATGAATACCAAATAATATATTGTATTTAGTAGGCATATTATATTTTTTAGTGTTTTAAAATAGATCGTAGAATATTTTACACATAGTTTCGAACCGTCTATTTTTAAAAGGATGGTTATAGTTACATCCAAAGGTTATTTTCTATAAGGTGTAGAATTTTAAAAGTTTGAGAAAGGATTAACAAGTTGTTGATATTGTCCAAATTTCCATTTTTTAATTATCGAACGTTTATTGCGACTCATGTTTTACGTATATTTTGTCTTTTTTTGTATATTTTCAACAGTAATTTGTTATGGTAGAGTATATGTTTACTGCATTATATTAAAGTATTAATGGGTAATATGTTCATACATAAAATGTATTTATTTTTGAAACACTATTGTGATTAATATTATATTAGCATTAGTATTTTAATATTTGGCGACTACTTTTATACAATTACAATTTAATATATGAACGAAATATTATTTTTACATTAGCGATAGTAGTTATTGTCCATATAGGCATACAAATATTCAAAACTATTTTTTTCTAAATTTAAATTCGAATATTGAAACGAATGCCTATTATTAATAATTTAAAAATAAGTTAATACATTTAAAAAATACTTTATCGTAACATGCATATATATATATAGGGAAAGAGAAAGATATTTGAAAAAGTTTGAAGAATTACGTGGGTGTATAAAAGAGATTATAAAACTTAAATTAATTTAAAATATGTTTTCTATCTGTTTTAAATTTTGAATAAGGATTATACATATACATATATAATCCTTATTTAAAATTTATATAAAAATAGTCTTATAGAAATATATACAGGTAAATTCAAGGTTCAAGCACATTCTTGAAAGTTTTTTATATTTTAGAAAGGTTATCTAATTTGTTTTATCTATCTATATGTAATATCGTGACTATGTTTTCAACAAAATTAAAAGAAAATAACAGATATAGAACATACGTTTTGATATTAATAACATATACACGCATGACAAAAATATCGAATTGTTTTTAAATTTATTATACGAAATATTTTTTAAATACCTTATATATTTTACCCAGATGTTTAAAATTGATGTCGAACAAGTGCGCACACTTTCTGTAAAGGGGTATGTCGATTATTTTATATAATGGCACGTATAATGAAATAATATAACTACATATTATTATCGGACGGAAGCGTTGTCGTAAAAAGTTTATATTTTTTATTTTATTTTAATACAGAACTCGAATATATGTATAGATATTGAATGGGTGCCAAAAAGATTATTCGTAGCGAGGAGAAGGTGAATATAAATATTTTTTGCCAACTGCTATTTCATCCAATTTTAACTGTGACTGTTTGTGTGTATGTGTATGAGAGAGTGAGAGAGGGAGGAAGGAAGAAAGACGGTATTTGAAGAAGCATAGGGGTGGCGAGGGATGTTTTCGATCGCGTGTAAATTTAATGTTCACCCACGCCGGAGGAACGCTCCGTTCGCATACCGGTCACAGTAGCATAACGGTACATATGCGGAGGCGTGCTTCGGTTGTCATCGTATCGGCCATGTGACGAATAAGTGAAAATTAGTGATTGTGGATCTCGACTCGGCGATGGAATTCACCCTATTAAATATGATATTTAACTTTTTGATAATATATTATTAATCGTTATTTGTTTGATTCACAAGTACGTTAAAATAATGCGTAATCAACGCACATTATACGTTAAAAATCATAAATTAGTTTATAGTTTTACACATATTTTTTTAAAACGACTAACGTACTGGAATCTAGACAGTAGGTATAGCTATTAAGTTACATAGAATTGAACCAATTTCGAACATTAGTTGTCTATCTTGGTATTTCGTGAAAATTCGGTTAATATTTTAGTTTTTTGTTACTACCCACCTAACTATAGTAAATCGCCATCGTATTATTATAATTTCGAAGTGGAAAATGAAATCGCGTCAAATTAAAATATTTATCTTCATAAAATAATTTTATAGGCATTTATTATAAACGTAGGGTCTTGATGTCGACGCATTGTGTTTTTTTTACATGGCTCATACAATACATTCTAAACAAAAAACGTGTTTATATTACATAGAAATTTAAACGACGCATTTTTATTTTTCATTTATACGATTTTTCGATTTTATTTTTTATAATCTTAGAGAATTTTTGAAACGTTTTGGGTACAATAAGTTAGCGAGATTACGTTTATTGACGTAACACGAGTTTTAGTTATTATCTTGCGTCATATATTTGAGTGAATATTTATTCCGTTTATGACGTTTTTGTAGTTTGTATGCTGTTAAAGAATTTTCTTACTTATTCTTTTTTATGGTATTATTATCCAGTCCATAATAATTTTTATAAACGTTACGCTAAATATCGTATATTATTCTATAGGAAAATATAAAAAAACCGAATAATTGTTAGTGAAAATTCGGGTGCATAAAAAAAGAACCATAAGGAAAACGTACTCGTACGTGACACTACTCATCAGGTTGTATTACCATTGTCATGACGAGTTACGATCGACTGCCGAAAGAATTGGGCGCAAAATTTGGATAATACGAACGTCGTTGCGGACGAAGATTACGATAATATTATAGTTTATGGTAATGATATGTAATGAGCACGCATGCGTTTTACGTACGTCATAGGTGAAAAAAAACCCGTACCAAATCGACGCAACAGACGAGCGTTGCGTGTAGTAGTTCATTGCTATAATATAAAATAATGTTGTACGTATCAGTGGTGCGAAGCATCATAACCAATATATTGAATAAAATAAGTATAACATAATTATTAATGTATTTCGCGTAGTATATTTACGCGTTCACACACACACACACACACACACACACGCGCGCAGTGTTATTATAATTATTAGTTCGTTGTATGGTGAAATTCGGCAGTTATTCGCACACATAACCAAGTATGTAACACATACTCGTTTTTGTTTTCCTGAGTACGAGTTTTTCACCGACATCATGCACGTACTGAAACAGCTTTGCACAGGTGCGTTGATATTATGGATTTTAATTTAGATAAAATTTTACGGACAATTTACAGTATACAATTTCCACGCATGTATTGCACATTGCGTTTAAAAAATCAAACGACTCTTCTCGGCTGTCAATCTCTGCGTATATAAAAATGTATTTCGGCTTTATTTTGTGTTGTATTTTTGTTGAACGTATTTTTCGTTTTGTTTAGTTTTTTTAACACTAAATATTTCGAAATATTTATACTCCCGTTGGTTTCAATAAAATGTACTTCAAACAATTAACAAATATCACATTCGTATAATATCAATATATATATATAAATATATATATACATACTGATATAAATATTAAATACATTTTTAAGTTATACACGATCATATTATAATATTTTGTCAATTTAAAATATATAGTTTTAATCCGTTTAATAAAGAGTAACTTACTTGTTTCGTTAAACGTTTATATATATAAGCGTCATTTTTATCATATATTAGGTAGTTTTGTTTAGCACAGGAAATTGATATTGAGAAAATTAAGTATATTTGTATTATCGTATTTGTAGTATAACGGAAACGTCACTTTTTTATTGCTTTTTTTCAATACAACTACGTAATATAAAACAGTGGAGTTGTAGTATTATTTGTGCAGGATATTTATTTAGTAGTTTATATCGTGTTTCTTAAATTATTTTTGAGTAATACATGTATAATAAAGTACATTTGAAATAATTAAAAATTAGGTTTACCAAAACCTACATTTTGTATTTTCGTACTACCTTAATTTTTCTTACCATTAATTTTAATATAATTTACTTTTGACTCAATGTTTTTGTAAATTCTCGATTTTTGTACATCTATTTGATTTGTTACTAGTGGATATACAAATGTATAAATATATAATACTTATAAATAATACAATTTATTTGTTTGCGTCAGTAAATTTTCAGTAATCGAGCAGTTATATTTTATAACTTTTATGGTTAGTGTATATGGGAGTGTATATATATATAAATATATAAATGGGCTTGTTTATATTTGTTTTTCGCGTTTATAGACATGTGGTGAAAACAATTTTAAAAATTTGTTTTACCGTTATTATTATTGATATAACTAATTAATATTGCGAATTTAGTAATATTAATAATAGTATATTAATATGGTTGGACCAAATAAGCATACGAGACAACTTGGCAGCCTTCTTACGTCAATTGTAATGAAATGCTATTCATATGAGTAATACTGGTATAATAGCTACTTAACTTGTTTTTTTCAAAATTTACACATACATAAAAATTCATTATTCTTACATTCTAAATGGATACTCAAGCAAATAAAAACGTGTTATTTTAAAAAGACAAAACACTACAAATATATATATATAAACTTTACAGAAAAATGTGTAGGTACAATAGGTATAATTTCCCGAGATGTTTTTGTACATATTACACTGGTCAACGATCACTTTGTCGTCCATAATATTGAAGTGAATATTTGATTATTTTTAGTTCCTGAATATGATTTTGGTTTTAGTTTGTGGAGATTGGCTTTATTTTTTGAGATAACCAAAAATCCATCGAAAAAAAAAATATATTCTATTATCAAATTGAATTTATTTGTTAGTAAAATGTTAATTTTTGAATTCATACAATAAGAAAAATTTAATGTATTATTTATATTAGTTATTAAATTATATTTTTTTCATATAATTACACAAAAGTAATAAAACATATAACTTAAAATGCTGTTTTTAAGATTTTCTTTTGTGTTGTTTATTAGGACTATTACGTTGAAGTATCTAGCAGTGACTACTGCAGACTTGCTGTCATATGTGTGTACCATCTGCTTTGATATCTTTCTTCCATCATTTTTATGTCTTGATGAAACTTCTCTTTTATTTTTCGTTAAAATGTCCAAGATTATGAGGAAATTTTGTTTAAATGACTGGAGAAAATATGCCTTTATACTCATATAAGTACCTAGATTTTTAAAACTTAGGAGTATAAAAGTAGTTCTTCGTAATTATATGTCATATGATTACCCGAGAAGTTTTCGATAATCGACATATAATTGAATCAGGCGGAAGTTTTAATATCATTTATATATTTCATGAAATTAGAATCTTTGATAAGCTTACGAATTTTAGGGCCATAAAAAATTTTAGCCTTTAGTTTTTTGATATTTAATTTTGGGAACGATCTACAAATATATTTGAAACAATTTCCATCTTTGTCTAAAGTCTTGACAAATTGCTTTATAAAGCCAAGTTTTATATGGAGTGGTGGTAAAATTTTTTTTGCCCTGTCCACTAATTGTACGTTTATGATGTTTGCTCCACCTATAGTCTTTTTTTTCTTAAAGACCCACCATGTCATTTTTTTCCAACGATCTTGGTTGGTCCTACTATCCCATAAGCAGATAAAACAAGGACATTTGGTATATTCATTTTTTGTCTTAGAAAGAAGTTCACCATTTTAATGTCAACACAAATAGAAAACTTGTGTTCGTGATAACTGAGTTTGTATAAGACCATTTTAATATGTTGGTACTTTTCTTTAAATTTTGTCGAATGAGTGGTTGGAAGTGGTGCATATCAGTCATTATTATGCAGTAAACATACTTCAAGCTTCTAGTCGAACTGTCTATAAAAAGCCGCGAATCGTTTGGTTGAAATTCAGCTCCCATTTGTTGCGCAAGTCCAGGAATGTTATTACAATATACAATATTTTTATTTTCGATAAAGTAAGGAAGAAGTGTCGCTTTTTTTGACCGAAAAGTTGTTATTTTAGCTTGTGGCTTTAAACAGTTCTTTTCTTTTAGTCTGGAAGCTAAAAGTTCAAACGCTCGTTTTGACAAATTGAGGTCCTGTACTAGATCATTGAGTTCAGTTTGGGTAAACTGTTGAGGTGTTAAAATGTTCCCTTCATATTCACTGAAACTACTATGCCTTGTTGTATTACATTTCAAGTCTTGCTGTTTTTCAATATACGATAATGGAAGAGTGTATGCTTGTATAGGAACGTTATCGTTATACGGTATAGGTCGTCTTGCCGATTCTAGATAAGGATACTCTCATTTACTTTTTTTGTATCCATTAAATCCTTTCACGTTTTCAACACTAAAATAGCAATCATCATGGTGGTTTGTTGGCTCTCTTCATACCATAGGTATACCGAATTTCAAAATTTTTCTTTGTCCGTTTTTTCACTGCCGTAAGCATTCTACACAAGTTTTAGACACTTCGTGCGGAGCCCAGTACTTATTTTGATCTTCAAGCATTATTCCAAAATAAGCATAATATATTTGCTTTATAAAATAAGTAATGTATTTTCTTTGATTTTCTCTCAATAAATGTATCAAAATACATTAGGATTATTTACACAATGTCTTCGTAAATAACTCATATTTTGGTAAATAAAATGCATCAAAATGAACACCTACACGGACTAATAATATACGCACTAATATTATGAAGATGACTTAGTACCTACTTGAAAACATTCGTTAATATTATTAAAACGAATTTGAAATTACGCCAATACGACAAATATTATTTAAAAGACATACGTTAAATAATACATTTAAATTGATAAAATCATTTGCTATTCACTTTTTAAATTACTTCTTTGAATTACCTCGGTAATCGGTATACGTAACAATAAAGGTAATATTTCCAAGTTCTACGTTTATAAAATATTATCACGCGTTATTTTTTAAATTTCTTGTAATTTGATTATATTAAACAGCACAATAAGAATATAAAAAACGTGAAAAGGTTACATGTATTTAACTTAGCTTAGTGTATAGGTAATGGCCAAAAAATGACAAATCTTAATTTTGGACTTTTTAGATATTCATTATTATCTCAAAAATTTCTTGAAACTAGTATTTTATTTGAATTTAGTAATCTGAAATGAATTAATATTTATTCGAAAAACGTTGGCGACAACATTTTTACTTTTTTTGTTAAACAGTGTTATGCATATATTTGTTAATTATTTTTTTGTTTAAGTCCATTTAATTTCCGTTTATCAAATAATCGTTAAAACATAAATAATAAATGTAGAAATATGCTACCAATTGAGCAATATGATTATAGACGTAATTCAGGTATTTAGTGTATAAAAAAAATGTTTAATTTAATTTTGACGTAAAACGATATTTTATTTTTAAATTCCATTATTTTAACCCCCGTGGTTTGGTATATCCAAATTCAAAGATTCATCTGTGTTACATTTCGAATTTGTTTTTAAATCGACTAATTACAAAAAGCATCGTCTGCGTTGCTCAACTTGTCAAAATTGATATGAAATTTAAAGTTATAATACTACAATATTGATGCTTCCAACGCCGAGGATATTTATGAGCTTTAAACAGTATAAGAATTTACGTAAAAAACAACGAAAATAAATTCTATGTTTTAAATATAACTCTAAATACAATTTTTAAAAAATTTAAGTCTAGTTAACAAAATATCAGTCGTGTTAATAGGAAATATCCAAGGGCGTTTAGATCCTACAGCAACTATCTAATTGTACCATATGAACATAATATTTTACGTTTAGTAACACAAAAAGTGTATTTAGAATTTCGCGAGACATCAATATTACCCAGTTACATAATCCGATAGCAAGTATACAAATAATTGCATAAGTTGTTTAAAAATAACAATTTAACTCGTAGCCACCTTTTGGCCTGATGAGTTTATTTTACTACTTGGCGTACATCAATATTATGTAATAGTAGTGGCAGAATTAAACCGTTTACAGCGGGTATACCATAAAAAAAGTAGTTTATAAAATCGCATGCAGTGTAACACACATTTTGCAGCGTGTGTGAAGTTAAAAAACTGATCTTGCGAAATAGTAAACGAATTTCAACGTTGAATTTCTACGACGTAGTTCGGTGTATATCATGAGATATGGATAAATTGCGTCGTTAATTTCACGTCGAAATTTCTACGAGTCGTTACTTAGTTTAAACGAAAAAACCGATTGACATTCGTAGTTGCGGTTGACTTAAGTATATAGCAAAACTATCTGGGACGACTATTTTGTACACTAGCAGAGGGTGGCGATGTTGTAACGCGAACAGCAATCGTTTAAAGTGTATTTCGGTTTTTTTCTATTTCAGGAATTAAATGAGAAAATGTTTTCGCTATCGACTGTCGCGTTCGTTGTCCTTGTGGTCGTTGGATGAACGGCTGGTCCGTGACGAGATGAGTTGTGCGGCCACTATGGACGACCTACGGGTAGACCCGTCGGCCCGGAAATGCAGTACGAGTAGTACGAGTAGTGCTGGGAGCGTAATGTCGGACGAGGATCATGACGTGGCCGCGGTGGCCGTGGTTATGGCCATGGACGAAGTCGTGGTGACCGGTAGCGTCGGCGTTAGCGACGGCGGTGGTGATGACGACGACAGTCATCGTCTTTGCGCGACGACCAGTAGGTCGCCACCGGACTCGGAAATTCATACGGACCGGGAAGACTGTTCGTCGGACGAGAGTAACGGGCCCGACTCGCCAATCGGGCTGAAAAGGATCGGTTCCGTGTACGATTTCCGATTGGACGGAGCCAACAGCCCGCCGCCGTGTCACAACAACAACAACAACAATAATAACAACAACGACAACAATATTTGTAAAAGTAGTAGTAGAAGCAGTAGTAGTAGCAGCAACAGTAGTGGGAGTAACAACCCGTTCGTCGCCGGATCCGACGTGGATCTCACGAAAGTGGCCCGCAAGCAGTTACGCATGATCAGAGAGGTGGACGTGGCCGTGTGCCATCTGAATCACACCAACACGATCATTAGCAAGATACTCAGTTCGAAGTATCTGAGACGTTGGGAGACCCATCAGATACGCCTACAGGACGATTGCGTTACTTCAAACACGGTAAGTCCGTTTAAATTTTCCTCTATGTTTTCACAAATATTGATATTCGAAATCGAAGTTGGGGATTGTTGTTGTTGTCAATTTCGTCAGTTTAAACCATTCGATCTCAAACTATCTCTACTTTTCTCTTCGCAGGTATTCGTGTCACAATGACTTTCGATATTATTATTGTATTATTATAGATATTATAAGGAATACGCGTGTGAATAAGTACAAGTCACGTGATAGATTGATCGAAATCGGATAAAAAAATATACAAAACAACGCTCGTACTTTCGTGCCAAATTTTTACGTGAAAATTCGTTTGCTATGTAAATTAGCGACAACATATATTTTTTTACGTTATTATTATTGGCACGTATTGGTAAACACTGACGATTGTTTTCTAATTGGTTTTTCGTTTATTGTAAAGTTTTTCGCGTATCGAAATATTTTACGGTACAATCATATTTTGCCAACTTGTATGACGATTATTAATAGCACTAGGGACTAGTATTGATGCGATAGTAAAAATCGTTTTTAGTTTAAACACGATGTATCCAAGATTGCGTGTACCTTTGGTAAAATGAAGTCGGATTTTTTATGGCGAAAAGCCTCGTGTGTATATTTTTAGAAATAATACGCGTTACCTAATACTCTGTAATCGCATATATATATATATATATATATATGTATATTTTATACTTTTTTTTTTTTAATTAGCATTTAATACTTTATGCGTTAAATGAGTGTTAAAAATTAAAGTCGTCCAAAATTAAAGATCTTATGAGATTATACTAATACGGATATGCTCATCGTGTGATTACAGTTAATAATTTATAATATTCAGACTTAATCTAACAACTATGTCGGATATTGATAATTTACATACTTTATTTATATCGATTGTTTTTTGTGTGTAGTATTATAATAGTTGATAATTTGGTCGAATCAAATTATCGTACTTATCTGTTTTAATGAATTAATCGGTATTTAGAACGTTGTTGTCTTTTAAGTGTTCTTATAACGATGGATTGAATATGAATTAAACAATTTAAATACACACACACACACACACACACACACACACACACACACACACACATATATATATATATATATATATATATACACATACATACACACATATATATATATTAGATAAAATGTTTTTAGACGATAAGGAATTACGATATTTAATTACCTAATGCGGTAAATTTATTTAAAATAATTTTACACGAACTATCTTGTAAATAAATAAAAATGAGTCTATTAGTACGAATAAATTACTTAAAAATAGGTTTAACAATACGTATAATATGATACGATAGTATTATGACTTCTAATTTATTTTTCTAGATACTTACACCATACACATACCTATGACCTACGTGACATCATTTAGTAGCGTTGAAATGATTCTTGAATTACGTTATTGTAGACATAATAATCTCAATCTGTTCGTTTAGCGATATTTTCCATTTAATCGAAAATAATATACGTCTCGTGGCGAGCGTAGAGGGGAGAGGTAGAAGGCAGCGTTTATTAGAGCTATCGTTTTAACAATATATCCGAAACCGAGGTTTGGTGTTGATGACAATACGTATAATTATAACTAAATAATTAGCACATAACACAAGATAATCGTAATTTATATTCGCAGATTGTGTTTGGTATTTGTAGCAATTTATAAGAAGAAATCGTGGTAAAAAATGCGTTCATTAATAGTGTACGATTTTGCGAATTCGTAATAGATTCGTAACGGAGACTGTCACAAAGTTTCATCAAAACGATACTTCCATCCAAATTCTAAGCGTAAAAGGCAAAATTAAAAGACGAATATGTCACTTATAAGGTTTTTGTAGTTTTTAGCTTCGGTATTACATATGTACATATTGAACCTACAGCGTTTTAAATTAGACCACCAACGGAAAGAGCGCCTTATTTTTAGAAATACAAAAACGCTTGCATGTACACGATATATAATTAAGCACGCTCGTACGGTTATGAATCTTTCTACTAAAATCAATTATTAGACACGTTATAATATATCGAGTAATAATGTATTCTATTGGGTTTCGTGCTATAGGAGCCGGGCGTATAAAGCATAATAATCTCGTTCAACATACCTCTAGTCGCTTTTCGTCGCGCACCGATTTCAATGGTCACGATTTACGCATGCACTCGACCCAGGCCGATTAATTGGACTAATAGAAAATAATTACGCCATATTTAAACGAGACACTTTAAGAACGACGTTATACAACGTGTTTATCTAACAGTACTATTACAGTTGTAGCACATTGACTGACGCCAATAATTGAACTTATCGCGCTTGTAACAGCTGGTTATTTTTATTCATCGCCGTATTGTGCGCTGGGATGAGCTAATAATACAATATGCTATACTATGCACACACTGTTACGCGTTAATCGTATACATTGCATACCCGGCGCGGTATGGCGGGATTGATAAAAAACGTAACGGGCATTTATCTTTTTTTTCGGTCGTTCTATCTCCTTTAAATACTGAAATTGTTCTATTAAATATTTAGCGAACACATTACACACGCATACAAACGTACACATGCACGCATCGGTTAATTCATAATGGTTTTTTTACCGAGTATATTTTTGTCGGCGGTACAATTGATTTTTCAAGAAAAATATTTAACACTTAATAAGATAAACGAGTTAGTATTGTTCGATGATATCGGTGCATGCGGATGTATGACATGCCGAGAAACTTCGAAGTAAGACATTGTTCAAAACCTTATTGGCAATAAATATACAGTTTAAAAAAGAAAATTATATGTATTATACATACAATATATACATATCTACTACAGACCGATAAACAACAACAACATTAATAATAACAATAATAATAATAAAAAAAAAATGTAAATTAATTACATTTTGCCGCCACGTCGCCTTGGAAACGATTAGAAAATTTATGAGGCAATATATGGTTCACATCCATTATCCGCACGTTCAAAACGTTTTGTTTTATTTCTGTGCATTTCGTTGTTCGATCAACACAATTTTTTTCTTTTCCGTTAATATAATGCTTCTATGGTCGTTGTTTTATGTATACGTCAATACGGTTGTTTGAACGTTTATAATTTGTACAGTCACTGTAACGATGACACGTCAGCGAATTTACTCGTACCAATTTGCGTGTAGTTATATATTCTTAATTTGAACGTTAAACCACAATTATTGCGTTATAACATATCGAAATAGTGGCCACCGTTAATAATTGTTCCACACGAATTTACAAGTTCAACGGGATGGAAGCTCATTCGCTTCTTAATGCACTGGATTTGGCTGTAACACGGGGACAAATAGAGTTCCATGGATCGTTCACGAGGCTCGAGGAAAACCGTAAGTTCTCGTCAACGCATCGAGGAATGGACGCGAAATATTTGGAAAAACAGTTTGTAGATTTGCGAACTAATCTCATATTTCCAAACGATATTAAATTACGCGACATCGTGGCATCGGACGCCTACGTTCTGCAGCCAATGTGTCATTGTCATTATCCACAGCCGCCGGACGCCGATCTCATAACCATCGATTGTACTTATATCGAAGATGATAAATATTTCGGGAATTATGACTCAATGGAAGTATTACCGTATCGATCGAGAAGGAATAAGTCTTTGTGGAAACGAACGAAAAGATGTTTAACACATTGTATCGTGTACGTTGGATGGCGACTTTGTTGTTGAACAGGTTTTCTATACATTTTCGTAATTCGTTAGTTGTTTTTAACGGATAATATACACTACACGCAATGTTTACTAAACTTTCAATGTTAAAAAGGAAAACAATAAAATCGTTGTCATAACTTTAAGAAATCAAAACAACAGGTCGTACTTTATCTCGAGTTTTTTATTTCTATCGAATTCAAGACATTATGGCGACAACGCTTTTATTTAAACGTTAGCATAAAATTAAGTATAACATATATATATATATATTAGTATTATATGTATTATATTTGTGTTTTGAACGTAGGTGAAAATGTAAAAATGTAAAAATCTCGTCGCCATAATGTTGTTTGAAACTCTATAGCAATATAGTCGAAATAGAAGTATCATGTGTTATTTTGATTTCTTAAAGTTTTGAAGACTTAAGTTACCATTTTAACCTTGAGAGTTCAGTGTACATTGTGCGTAATAAAGTTGCGTTGTTACGTCGCGTTGGTTCTATTTTTACCTTTGTCGATCGATGTATTCTAGTCATAATGTGTTAAATTTATTTCTACATTTTTAAATACTTCTTTTTTAGTTTTAATTTTTAAATTATTAATTTTTATATACATATTTATATTTATGGAATATTATATTTATTATTCTTATGGTTTCGTTAAAACGTTATTAAAATGTTTGGAGTTTTCGTAAATGAACGCGTGTAAAATAAATGGTTTTCAATAAACAGCACCTAATGTTTAAACATATTAGGCTTAATATCCATAAGCTTAGTTATAATTTAAAGAAAAAAAATATATAAAAATATAACTCGAGCGTAATACACGGTAGATATTGGAAAATTGCGATAATTAATTTTTTTATAACACCCGATTCAAGATGTTAATAATTCTTAACAACTTTTTTCATGGTAGTCGTTAAAAAATATGCAACCTATGCAAACATAGTTATAAAAATAATGTTTTCTTGCGATCAATAATTTAACTAGTTCTAATTGCGTTATTGTATTGCAATTGTTTTGATAAATATATAAACATATATAATTAACTTGGGTTTCTTTTTCTTTAATTATTGGTAATCTATTTAATTGGATATTCTGTAAAATCTAGTTGACATTTCTCTGAAGTTACATTGGTTCCTAGGTTATTTCAATAAAGTAATACGATGTTATGCAGTACAGCGGACTGCATATATTATCTTCTAATATTTTCATGAGCCAACCAAGATAAGATTGAAAAGTGGTGTGTAAGTTGAGTTAAGTAAGTAAGGGTTGACAATATAGTAGCGATTATATCTATCTGCGATTTCATTAGTTCTGAATTACCAAAAAGTAGTTTTTAAAGGATGGAATGAAATAAGTGTTCAGACGTTTGAAGATTAAAATCGGTTTAGTTATTTAGGAAAAGACGAACGTACGTACGTTTTATGAGACTACTATAATATAATTTTAAAACTGTCTATGACATGCTAGAATTTGATTATTTTCATTGTAATTCTTTAAATTATAATTCGAAAGTCTAATAAATTTAATTACATACAATATAATTATATATATAGGAAAACATTGTTTTTTATAATATTAATAAATTTATATAACGATTTTAAAAATATTTATATTGATATGTTTCTTATGTATACATTATGTTAAAATTTGAAACGATTTAAATTTGATAAATAAACGAAACGCCAAACAGTTAAATAAAATTACATATTTATTCAATTACGTAAAAATATGTACATATATTCGAATAAAAATTTTATTTTTATTAATTTTTTAAAATTTAAATTTTTATTCTAATAATATTAATATTGTTTAAAATTTTAATTTGAACGAAACACCGTTTAAAAACGAATATAATCCCGTCTGTTATTGATTTTCGTTATTCACTAGCTAGGAAAGTATTTAAATAAATAACCGTTGTTTCATTTTGGATTTGAATTGTTAAGTTAATGATTACATCCTGCATTACGTGATAAATAACTATTTTAATTGTTCGTTTCGTTGAATTATAACATAACAAGCGTTGTAAAGGTAATAAAGCATATTATTGCATTGCAAACACCTTGATCGAGTCGAAACATACTTACGTAGATACTGAACTTTATACACAATAGGCGATAATCGAATATATTATAATGTTAACTACATAATAACAATGGAATGCTATTATAAGGACGGAAATATAATACGTGTTATGAGTATCGAGGAAATTAGTTATTTCTTCGATAATAATAGATCGTGAAATTTCGAAATGATTACATAACACTTGGAACAATGATATTGTACAGTTAACGCAACAGGGAATAGCTCGAGAAAAAGTTGTACGTTTGTTATTAGAACAAAAATGTATTAAACGCGCACGTCGGACTAAGTTGAAATGCCGTTTAGTTGATGGTACATTCTCCGCAGCAGTCCGCTGAGTATTTACAGTAGATTGGTTGTGAAAAAACACGGTTCATTCAAATAAATTGAAAAAAGCAATTCGAGAGCACGGCATATCCGAATTTGACGTTTCAGTTTATTCGAATGTTCATTTATAGTAAATCACTGTACGTGGAACTTAAACTTAAATTGTATCGTTCAGGTGAAATTTGGTGTTTAATTTGGCCTATTACCGAATTTCAACGGAGTAACGTTTTCGAGCACGTCTTATAACTTATATTACTTTTTTTAAAAATATATTGCGTAAAAAGGAATTACAGCCATCATATAATACATTAATATAACACTATAATATAATTATCGTATCGAGACGATATATATATAAAATTATATCATTTTATAGGAGGCGAGAGAAATAAAAATATATTTTTGAATTTTAAAACTCGAATTTTTATATTTATTTAAAGTATCTACAATTAATGCGTACTATAATTATATTATTTAGTTTGAATAATAGATAGATGATTTCTGTTGTCGAACATATTGCGAATGACTTATTAATTAGTAAACAGAATTTTTTTAAATTATTTAAGAATTTCAAACTCTTTGATAAATATTATTAGCGTAATTTTGAATTTAATATCGGCAAATGTGTTTATTTTGGTTTATTTTTAACGTTACAGATCTTCGTTTGGCTTTTATCTTTAATTATTGTTTCGTTTATAATCTCATATAAACGATTAATTCGACCATGAATTTAGAAATTAATTGTTATATTTATCTCACGTTTACAAAATATAATAAGTTCATATTACGAATGTTTCACCCAGTTCTTAATTTTTTTTTATTAGAAATACCACGGATTTTATAAACGGTTTAGTAAAATATAAATTTTCAATCTGAAATATGGTTATGTTTTATAGAAATATTTTATCATTTGGATAAACGAGTTTGAGCGATTTTAAACAAACACATGTCTTACAGGTTTATTCGATCATTGTTATCTACCTGTACTACAATTATTATTATTATTATGATCATACGAATTGTAATTATAGTAAAAATCAACTGTTATTGTTATTTTGTTATTATTTTATTAACGAGTTATTGTTTGGTGTTACACATATGAATGTAATTTTTATTTTTAAATTTCTCGGCGCCTCAGGTGTATGTAATTTTTTTCTCGGTATAATTTTATTCAATTATACCAACCAATAATATGACGTCTTTCCCAACGTGGTAATTATAATGTTTATTGCATTAAACTTAATTATATTTATATTGCTGTACGTTATGCGAAATATATGAAATGATTGGTTAAAACGTGACATTACTTATTACTACATTTATTTGCCTAACTAACTGAATTCATCCCATATTTTTGAAATTAACCATACCAATTATTGATGAGAAGCTAGTACACACCCTGAAGTTGAATTTTAGATCGTTTATGTTTGTATCTTGGTTTTAATTATGCAACTATTAGTCGCGTTCATAATATTATTAAATTCTATCCTATTAGTGTCAGCCAGATGACGTCATGAGAAGATTACATCTCGCGAAGGTTTGATTTTTTTTAACCAAATATCGATGTAATAATTTCACTATTATTGAAATATTTATATATGTTAATTGCTGTTATAATCCAGCGTTGTCCAAGAGTTTATTTTAAATAAATGTTTTAATATAGTGAAGCATGACGGATTGTGCATTGCATCTTATGGTATAATAATTAAAACACAAAATAATTTGTTTATAAAATTGCGTAATATATGATATAAGTTATCTTCTATAAGTAATATCATACTATAATATAAATAACGTAATAAAAAATTGTTTATTTCGTATCTTTATTTATTAATTAAACATTTAAGTTTATTATATCACTTGAATAATCCATTTAATTCTGTGTTCTTTATTACAGTCGTTAGCATATATAGTACCTACTCAATTTTGTAATTTGACCGATTAATAATTATGTATGTTCGTTCATAATAGTAATCTATCTAACTTAATGGCGTTTATTAATATGTAAAATACAAACGAAGTTGTAGTAATATACATAAAGTACATTTTTAAATTTAAGCTGTTAAAATGGGAATCTCATATAACTTTATTTATTATTTTAGGTTAAGGCAATTATAGACGAATAAAATACCGAAATTGTTATTATCGGTTTTTTTTTGGGGGTTTCGATGCGAATATAAATGATATTAAATAAAAATCGACGAGCTTATTTCTCTTAAATTTTTATCTGTTTTTCAGCCAACCGGATTTTTAAGCAAAACAATCGGATATGACGCTATAAAGGATTTATACTCGGTAAAAAGATGGGACTCAAATTTCAAATATTGCCTACGCGTAGTTGTCGTCAACGGTTCTTATTTGTTACAAGTAATTGTTGCTCTTAAATAAATTCGTTTGTAAATTATTTAACTCTACGTACACGTAAAGTGTTAATTTGCATAACTGATACGCCGTATTAAAAATCAAACAATTCGTATAAAATACTGACGAACCACGAATCATTTTTATTTATTTATAGACTACCAATCAGTATTTGAGAGATCAAATTCTTTACTCGATATTATGGAAGGTAAGTGACGCTTAATTTAAGACCAATGTTCTATTACTGTTGTTACTTTTTTCGTAGAAAAATGTTCACGAGACTCAAACGCTTTTGAAAAGTCAATCCGATCCAGATGATATGTTAAAGGAGTTACAGGTAACGGTATTGATCTATTTATTTATTCACTTTTAAAACGTTTCAATGTTTTGAACAGAATATAGTTGATTTTGCTAAAAACATTCCATTGGTTGACGATGAAATATTCCATATGCCTACTTTCATTGCGAGTACGTTAATGACAAGAGTACGTGTTTCAATTCCGACATAAAATAAAATATATGTATATTTATATAATGGTTTTAGCAAATATATTTTAATGTCTAGGACCAGGAAAAGTATTGTAAACAATCGTGGGAAAAGGCACTGATCGGCACATTACGCCCATTGATCGAAGACTGTCCCCCGTCCGCCGAAATGTGTTCGTTTTTATCGCATCATTGCAAAGACCAAAGTAGCCTACCTATCATTAAAGATTCCTTAGTTTACACTATAACAAGAATACTCAAACATAATTTTGTAAGTTTAAAACGACATTTCAGAATTATTATTCGGGAATAACACGCATGTTAATCCGTTCAGTGTTCATTAAATACCAATTGTTTTACTTAAATTGTAAAATAGGACTTTGCGAGAACGTTAACTGCTCGTACACTAGTACAAGATTATATCAAAGCTCTTTACATCCAGGATCAAAGCGGTGAATCAATAAGATATTTTTTATCAAGGTAATTCGTTGATCGAACGTTATTTCTCTTTTCTCGTGTGCGGCTATCGTTTTTGGTTTATTAATTTTTTTCTCCGCACATTATAATTTCAATCGGAACAACATTATAACACAAAGACGTAACGGTTTAAGGATAACACGATGTGTGTGTATATTTAGAGTTCACAGTGCCAGCGCTGTATGCCCCCACAACAGGGTACTACCGAACATGGTGTCCACCTGTATTACTGCCATATACTCGGCATCAGAAGAGTTGCCAGTTAATTGTACGGAAGCCGAATTCGATTGCTATTACACCAATCATTTGAGATGCTATATTGTTGTTCTTCAAAACATGTAAAATTAATTCGCCATCCAATTTTGTGTTCACTATTATCGATATTTTATAGTAAATCGTGTCGTACGCGTTTGTCAACAGATCAGAATACAGTGACTGGCTGTACGGACTTGCTCAACTGTTGCGTCCGTTGCCGTTTCCCGCAATGCTGTTAATTCGTTCAATTTTTATGGAGTACGTATTCGTTATCGTTACATCAAATTATAATTTGACGTTATAAAGTTGTTGGATAATTTAATGATTTTTATAATGCGACCCAACGATGAAATAGATTCCGTTTTAAATATCCGTAAAATAGCTGTTTAACATTAATGAAAAAAATACAAAATGGCGTGCTTATTGAAAAAAATGGAAATTTCAAGTATACTTTGTGTTCATTCTGAAATTTCAACGAATAATTAGCGTGCTTACTAATTTTGTATGTTGTAAAAAAACGAGTTAACGTCGTAATTTAATCGATAACATTTAATTTAAAATTTTTAAAAATTTTTTTAACGTTTTAATTTAGTTAAGTTATAAGTTAAATAAATTATTAATGTATTACTTTCATCTGTATTCCTTCGAATTTTTAAATATTTTTTTTAATTATTCATAAAATAATCGTAATCTGTAATTTTTATTTAAACGAAAATTAAATATAAGCAGTTTTATAGTTGTAAGAAATACAACAAAAAAAAAACTACTAACTGAATATTAAATGTATTTAAAAATATTTACTAAACGTTATTAATAGTATTATTTTGAAATTGATACCGAACGTAACGATTTTAATTTATTCAAAAAGTTATACTCTAATAAAAAAAAATATTAAAAAGAAACCTTTAATAAAACGTTACGTTAATTCGCGTTACAAGTTTACGAAAAATTTACTTTAATATATTATAACCTAGTTAACGGTCTACCTTGATTATAGACATATCTATTTTATAGCATTTTTATTAAAATATACACGTATTTATATACACAGGTTTTATATACAGTATTTATAAATTATAATATACAGTATATAGATAGGTACTTAATTGAATGGAGAACATATAACAATATACAACTACACGCCCTAGATTCTATAATATTATATTAAATTAGGGAATAATGTGTTTTAAATAAGAAATTTTCGTGACATAAAATACTATACCAAAAGAATTTGACAACTATACTATATATTATATGAGTTAATTAAGTACTCATTATTGATTTCCATCCTACATGGTTCACCATGTTGTATTTCATTTTATGCAACAATGTCGCCGGCTTACGAACAAATTAATTTACGGTACTTCATCACAAATAGACTATTTTTGTTTACTTTTTTAATTTTTATTAGGGACATGTCTTCCGTGATATTAAAAATAGGATTACATGAAGATTGTGAAATCCACAAACAGGTGTTAGCTATACGCGAGACAAAAGATGGTTGGTTCGATTTGTGTTCACCGATTGAAGCCGTGTTCAGCGGTAGTTCACTTGTCTGGACTCAATTGGTATGTTTTTATTTTACAACTAAACATTTAAATACGCTATTTATATTTGTTTAATTAAATATGCGTCAAAGTACTTAAACAAAAATATAATCATAAGATAGTACGACATATTATTAAATGTACTAATGAATGAATCAAAGTTCTAATCTAAAGTTAATTTATACCTATTTGCATAATTTTCATGAAGTTTTCAAAATTCTGAAGCTAAAACTAAGTATTCTTAATTTCTTGTTACAAAATAATTATCTTTTCAATACACACCATAGAAATTATAAAGAGTATCAAACTAACTAATATTTGTTTTTTAAATTTAGCTTAAGACGTTAATGGATTGTGAACGTTGCAAAAAAAAGAAATTATTGAAGAATCTGAAAGCTAAGCATTTAGGCACATGCGTGTCGGAAGCATTAAAAAACAACAAAATTGTGATGGATGTTTTGTGCTTAATGCTTGAGTGGATGGTTGTGGAAGATTTGCAACAAAGAAATCAGATTGTTGACACACTTAAGTCCACGGAATTTGGTAGAAAAGTCTACGATGATTTCATGTCAAGGCAAAATCAATTACTCGAATTAGTAAGATAAAAATAAAATAATCTGACTTTATATTAGTAACTAAATGCGTATTTTTCGTGTTAAATACAATATTGAGAATTGACAAATTATTTATATATGATTTATCAATTAACATGATGTATTGGATGAATTAACGATAATTATATAGACAAACGAAATTTTTTTGTAACATACTAAGATTGTAATTAAAAGAATTGCATACATTTAAAGATTTATTTTAGATCCTTTAAGTTATATTATTCAACGCACGGTTTTTTAATTGTTAGGAATTTAAAAATTTGGGGTTTCTGTCGCCTTAGTTTAGTCCTAACAAACATCGTACGAATTTCGTTACAGCAACGGAAAGGCGGGCCACAGAATCTATCATTACCAGCTCGAGGCACTGATTTGGACTTGAATTCTATGTTCGATTGTGGTCCTTTCGGTAATTTAGAGTCAGTGGATTTGGCTTTTACAAATGTAACCGATACTTGTGCCAAAACATTAATTAAGTTACCATCTTTGAAAGTTCTCAATTTATGGGGAACTCAGGTATGGTTCTTGATAGCACTTTGGTTTTAATAATAACATAACTGTATACAAGATGTATCGTTTTGTTTTCAGTTTGGTGATTCTGGACTATTAATTATATCAGATCATCTCACTAATTTACAAGTTTTGAATTTGTGTGAGACCAAAGTTACTGACAGAGGAATTGTATCGCTCATAAGTAAGTTCTTAAGTGCTTTTTATCGCTGTAGTATTTATCGATTTATATAATAAAAATCATTTCAGGTCTTATCAATTTAAAAAAATTAAATTTAAATAGCACTAAAGCAACAGTCCGGTCTGTGGACATTCTGAAGAAAAAGCTACCTGGTTTACATGAAGTAGATGTCAGATACTCGTTTGCCTGGTAAAAATGTATTTGTTTCGTTTGTTATATATTATAATGTGTTCAATATAAAACGGTTCTTATTATTATTTATTTTTGTTGACAATCTGCCCGAGAAATACATTTACTTACGTATTCGTTTTACGTGTAATTTTAATAATAACACTAGTAATAAAAATAAATAAATAATAATAATAATAATAATAATAATTTAAAAATAATAACGGTTAATATTATATTACGTTTTACTCTTCGAGTATAAAAAGACTGTGGCCCTGTTTCTTTTATACGTCATAATTTTTATCTTTATTTATAACAACATTAAATAGGTAAATGTTTAAGGTAATGAATAATTCGATGAATTAACATTATTTTGTTAATAATAAGTATTAATGCTTAAGAAACACACGGGGACGCTGCATATTATACATAAATTATGCAACAATGTTTTATTATGTTATCTTTAGTCGTGCCTTTTTCATTAAATTGCTAATTATAGTGTATAAGTACTATTCATATTTAATTTTACTTATAGAGACGCTCAACATTTTCAATTTCGATTAAGATTTATTCTATTCTTAGATAGGCATATATATGTTATATTTGTTTATAATTTTTTATATTAAACGTTTTTATCGTAATATGTATTTGTAGAAATGTGTAACGAATTTCGATATACAAAATACTTTCACGGCGGATTGTTTGTATTTTGGTTCTTTTTTTTACGTACCATAATTTATTATGATTATTAAAATTGATATACATAAAATATTTATTTATGTGTGTACCTATGTTTAAAAAATATTAAATTTATACAAAAGGGTACGAAATGTGAGGGTAAAGATAATTAAAAGAAAACACCAGGTAATTTATATTAATACCTGTGTAATAAAACGTAAGTAGGTGAACTATTAGAACAGTAATAATCATTATTATGTTTTATTATTATTACTTAAAATATCGTTTATTATTATATTATACTATTATTAGTATCGTTATATAATATAATATTATTTTCATTTTTATTATATGCTATATCGAAGCATAAAATCTTTTACATATAATTCGTAGTATGTACATATGTACGTTAAAACATCGTGTCTAAATAACATTAAAATCAATGTAAAATCTACGACTTATCTTTAAGTGCTAAATTAATTAGTACATATCGCTATGTTGTGTTTCTCCTTGAATGTTTTTTTTTGTAATTATTCACGATGGATAGAATATAAGTGTAAACTTTGAAAATCAATCCTTGTATCCGATATTAAAAATAAAAACATTTAAAATATTTTGAAATTTTTTCGTTTATTCTGATTTAAGTATGAGATTATTTTTTATTTTAATCTATAGGTTTAACAGTTGCCACGTAATAATCATCTAAAACTTATATAGACGATTATTGGGGAAAAAACTACGTTGGTAGTACTATGCGCAATATAACGATGGAGCGAAAAATTCATATTGAAATTTGTTCTCGATATATTTTATTCCTGTTATTTTACTTGGAAAATTCAATGGGTCTTTTACAATAATGTAATAAATCATATGTAGTTCATTATAAAAATACGACAAAAACTATAAAATATTTATTAGGAAAAGACAGAAAATAAATAATTAATATTTAAGGGGAAGTTCTAGTCAAAATTGAAAAAAGTTTTTGTTTTCTTTTTTGCTTTATTATTATTTTTAGGGTCTTGAAAATGTGTAGTCAAAAGGATATTTCCCTATATAATTTATTTAAGGAGTTATAGTGTATTAGATACGAGAGTGCATCGGCCTAAAAACAGGTATAACTGCGCGCTCGGAGTGGCTTCGAGGGAGGGGCATTTTTCACCGCCTAAGCGGTGTATCAACTACAGATAGCAAGTTTGGGCCTATCTCAACATGCTCTTCTAGGATGAAAAGAAACCCTTTATGGTGCTGAAATAGCTGATTAGATGTAAGTGTCAAAAAACAAACATTACTTACAATTTTTTTTCCTCTAATTTTAGACGCGTTTTTATCGAAACAACTTTTTTGTGCACCACATACAATTCCACTTCAACGACTTAACCGATTTCGATGTTCGACGGCTTAGATTAAAGCTTATTCAATTTAGGGGGCCTTCAGGAAGCGTTAAAAAAATTGTTTATTACTGTTTTTTTAACGTTAAAACAAAACAAAAATCCGGGGAAAGAGGGTCTTCTTTTTCGTAATGGCCGTCATTTCTTTTTAAAAGGGTTTTTTTATAAATTGGAAAATCATGAAGCCCACAAATTTCATTTATTTTAAGAATATTTTTGGTTTTTTTGTTTCAGATCACTTGGCAGGGTCGTAGAGAGTGCAGCGCACATTGTTTATCGCCACGCATGGCTTCATTCAGTAAGGACTGGAGCCACTATTTTAATTTTTTTTTTTTGGAGAAAAAATGTTATTTATATTTTTAAATATGTATTAATAAATGTAATAAAAAGTTTTTTCAAAAAACATTTATGTTCGCTTAAAAAAAATCATGAAATTACGTTAATTTTCAGGCCTTTTTACTAGAACCTCCCCTTAATTGATAAATTAATTAATGTAATATACTATTAATACAATACATATTGTACTATATACTCCATACCATTAAATACACACGCACAAATAGTTTTTTAATGTTGTGATCCAACGGATCAGTGATTTTATTTAAGAATAGCTACTTACGATAATTTAAAGTTGGTTAGGATAAATCAATTACGAACGGATGATTTAAGAACATTATATGTCTGGCTTTTCACTCGAATTATCAATAATTAAGTGCTTAGATATCAAAGTATTAATCTGTTCTCTAACGAATTATTATTATTGGACTTATCCTAGCATTTTATATATTTATATTTTATTAAATGGCAACAATTTTGTTATTTTAGACGTATACAACATATAAAGAATGGGCAGCAGACAAATATTACAAGCGTATTAGAATATATATTCTTGGGGCAATATTGTAACCAACAGTTCCCTCCTCACTGTCAATTTTAAACGTTAAAAAAAGTATAGATACCTAAAATTTTAGATAGGGATATTTTATTAAACTGAACGAAATTTTTTAAAATTAATTAAAATATTATTTTCTAATATAATTTTTAGGAAGGGTGATTAAGAATAGTATAGACACTTATTTTTTTATGATCTAGTGTGTAATATAAATAATTAAACGAATACATAAAATATAAACGAACGTTTTAAATAGGTTTTTCCTCAACGAGCAAATTATTATATAAAGTAAGTATGAGAATGCCTAAATTATTTTTGTTATACCTTGAAATACAAAAACATAAATTGAACGTTTGGATAAAAATATGTGTAGTAACATTGAAATAGTATATGTTTGTTTAATATTTAATAAAGATTTTAAATTAATTTTAATATTTAATTAATATTAATAAGAAATTTTTATAAGATTGGGCTGTTGTCAAATTACACATAACTAAAACACTTTGTAATTGAGAAGGTAAAATGTAAGTTAAAAATTAATAATCCACCGGGAAAATATTTTATATTATTCTCGATAAAAATATTTTTAAATAAATAATATTCAAAGGAAGATCATGTAAAGTTTACAAATACATTATTGTATTTGAGAATAATAAATATAATTACAGTTATTAAAAATTTAACTATTTTAAATTCCATATAAAAAATTCGAAAATATCTGTATTTCCAAAAATACTTTATGACTTCACTTATTTTATTTAACTTATTTACTTCAATTAAATATTTGTAGGTTTTAATGCCATTAATAATAATAATTTTAGAAAAGATAAAAACGTTTGACAATATTAAATTAGCAATGTCGATCTAAATACGTCAATAATTTATGGTTAAAAGACATAATTGAGTGATTGGTTATTGTCCCTTGACAATTTAAACTTTTATAACGTAAATTATTTAGATATTGGAAATAATTTTAAACTCAATAGTAATTATACTCTTCAACCTTAAAATATTTATAACTACTCTGCGTTGGACCAAAGTTAGTTTTAAATACATTTACGAGAAAACGTATTTTTTGTTTAGAACAACGTAAAAAATCTTGGAAGTTATATCGTTTAACGGATTCACTTTACAAGTATCTAATAATAAAAAAGATAACTTTGTTCGAAGTACAATATAAGATACATTTTTCATAGTTGAACTATCGTCGAATTATTTTAATAATACTTATAACGATGATTGATACTTACAATTGAATATTATTGTGACGTAGAAATCAATTTATCTTTTCATTTAATCGAAGTATTATACGCTTATTTGTCATAGTTTGAACAATATTCGTTAACACGTTATAATTTCAAATGGTTTGTATTATTAATTTTATCAACGTTCATTTACATATTAAGATTTTAGAGCGGATATTTTTCGTCTCATTATTTTGTACCGCTTAAATAATTTCATAACATATTTATGTTTACGAGAAAATAATTACGTGCCTGGGTGTTGTATACGTATAAAATATTCTTTTAATAGCTTTCTATAAATATAAAATAATATTAAAATAAAAATATGATTTCGATCGTTAATTAATTTCCAAATACCTGTTTATTTTGGAATGAAAATTATGTCGATTAAATGTCAATCAATCAGTGTTTTTTAACAATTGTAAAGCGTTACATTTTGTATTTATAAAATTTCCAAGAAAAAATAACTAACAAATCTGCCAAAGAATATAAAATAAATTAGATTTAATAACTATATAGAAATACAATGGACTATTGTGCTCAAGAATGTTATTTTTTCATTTTTATTATCGAATTCCACATTATAAGTAATAAATATATGGCTATACAACGTGTTCTGAGGTTATTTCGTTATGAATGTATAAATTTAGTATGTTTTCCTTTTTCCTTGTATTTTAATCTTTAGGTATCACATAATTGTATTTAACGTATCGTCATTCACACAATTCAAATATTGGATTTACAATTAAGTTGTTGTTAAATTTTTAAGTCAATATTGTGTCCATGAGTATTGCAAACATGAATTCACTGAAGCAACATAATGGACTACCTGCTGACGCTAAATCGTCGAAATATTTCTCATGACGGAACAGTTATTCGCGTGATTATATTTCGATTGTCAGGAAATATTTCGAGTCATCGCATTTATCCAGTCAACACATTGCTTCACTGGAGGTCATTTGCAGTTGCATTCCATGTAACAACACAACTAGTAATAAATTTCGAAGTACAGGTTCGACAAAAAAGCAACGAAAACAGACTGCGTGTAATATCTTCAATCTTGTCACCAATTAATACAGGTTTTGTTAACGTTACCTCGCGATTCAAAAAATGTCACTAGTAAATTAATTATCTGCGGTAATGTTCATTTCTGTTCTAAAAAGTGGAAAGATTTAACGGAACTGCCGTTGAATATAAATTTTGCCATTGTACGGCGTGAAAAAAATACGTTTATATTTGGATTTGTATTAGTACGAATCAAATGAACATATCCGTTTAAAACCATTTCTTTAGTTGTTGCGATACAATGATGACCGACTAGATATTCGAATCAAATTGGAGAACAATCTAAGGTAATATGTATTCATCGAATTGACGCATGGACAATGGATATCTATATTAAACACCTATTTAAATTTAGTTTTTGGCTTGGAATACCCTAGATATACATTCAGAGATTTGTATCCAACGGAATAGCGAATAATGTTCTATTTTCTGTACTTCTTTATGTGCATAAACTATCTAAGCTTATATATATATAAACCTGTATGCATTTAAACGTGTTTTTGAAATAACAATAATACCTACATAATATAAACGATGTATAACATATCTTACGCACGATATACAAATCAACGGCATCTAGAATATACGTCTCCCCTGTAAGCGTATAAATGTAACGGGATTTAATTGACAATTGTCGTTTAAATAATATTATTCTAGGTTTATACCGAACTAAATTTTAAGTGAAATAATTGCGATAAACAAAGGAAATCTGTTTTTTCGTTTATTAGTATTTGCTAAGTATATTTTAAATGTTCTCTACATACGATACACAGTATCTGTATTATATTACTGGTATTGTTTTATTTAAAATTCAAATTAATTTTTGGGAAATACATTTTTCTTTTATTTTACTGTAGCATGTGCATCATATAATGATAAGCGTTACTAATTAGCTTCTATCGACCATGACCTTATTTTCAACTATCTGTAGGACGGACGTAGGTATTAAAAATCGTGTACGAAGACGCGTAATAAAAAATGACGAATCATCGTTTAATTTAATGGTAATATATTATTTCCGTAATTACGCAAATTTTGCCTATTTGATTCTATATTCATACGTATACATTTTTTCGCATAAAATAAGAGTGTTTTGATTAATCCCACAAATCTATTTATACATTTTAAAAATGTACACAAATTTTAAATTAAATGTTATTTGTCGAGTTACGATTATTGGATTGAATATTTTGAACAGTATAAAGTATTTTGTTTCATATTTTTTTTTAATTTAAAAGGGACCATAGTTTGTCTGTATTTAAATTCCTAAATATAAGATTTAAATCTGGCGGAAAAAACTCGATTTAAAACAATATTAATGCAATTCATCGTTGGTCAGTAAGTTGTTTTTAAAAAATAAAATATAGGTACGTTTCGTATAGGAACTACGTTATTATAATTTTGCTATATAATGCATAGTTTTAGTTTATAACAGTTCGGATTGTCTTCCATTTTTACGGTAATAGAATACCAATAGTCAGTTATTTTACTCATTTACAAGTTTCGTTTAAGGGTTTTCGAATTCATCTCTTGTATCGACCAACTAGTTTATTCCGATTACAGTTATGCAACTAGATTTTT
Organism: Geopemphigus sp. TES_GeoC_2020; assembly: GCA_025469175.1. Lineage (NCBI taxonomy): Eukaryota > Metazoa > Arthropoda > Insecta > Hemiptera > Aphididae > Geopemphigus > Geopemphigus sp. TES_GeoC_2020. The sequence goes on along the minus strand of JAIPRN010001183.1, from coordinate 15,100 downwards.
GTTATTTAATATTTTGCGCAAAAACGTTCGTTTGTTGGACGATTTCAATAGCAAAATATCGGTTCGTTCATTCTGTTAGTTAACTATTTTATATTGCGTGTATTGTGCTTAGTAGAGTCGTTCTGATACTTATGTACTATACGTGCACATTAGTTTAAGGCCAACAACCTTATATTAGCACCTGCCTAAAGACTAGTCCTAACGAGTTAAAATGATTATATACGTATTTGTTTTCGTTTAGTCGATCAATCATTAGCGTTGTTTAATATAAATAAACACGGTGAAGATTTTCAGAGCCCGATACTCGCGTTTTTGGCTTACTCGCAACATGCATTTATATATGTGCATCGTATTTGTACATTCACCAGAGAGAGAGACCCATACATATACATACATACGTGCTATTAATCAGTTAGTATATAATACCGTCTGTCCGGTGAAACGTCTATGGACGGACTAGAGCCGCTGTTGTCGTCTGCGTATATAGTTGGGTAACGGAGGGGAAAACCGTTTCGAGTTTCACATCACCGTAGCGCAGTGTCAGTGACTTCAACGCCCAGCTTAGTTTCTGGCTGCCGTTCTAGGACGTTATACCGCGCGCGCGCGCTCTTTCGTAATTGTTTCCGTTACGCAGTGCACTAATATAGCATTATCGATTTCGGTAATTTTTCGATTATTTATTCACTTTTTAGATTGACGAAACTTTGTCGACTGTTTTAATACTAACATCGGTTATTTTTCTATACGTCTTCTTCGGAGCGGAAATTATATTCAAATCGTATTCGTCGACCCTACCTGGTTCCTTTTTACCGCCTGCAATTACATTTCGTGTATCCTCTTACGATAGACGTACCCAGTTTTTGCGCGATTTTTTTGTTGACATTGTTTCGTTTATCTATCAAAATCGTATTGATTTCGATTAATTTTTTTTTCAAGGTGGGTTTCGTGTAGTGAGTTAATTACTAGTGTTTGTGTGCATTGTATGTTAAACGTAAATCCGAAAATACGTATATCAAACGTAGCCATCTGCGTGATCGACACGAAAATGTGATAAACCTAACCACGACAATGAGGAGGGTTAATTTTACAACGACTATGATGCTGCTACTCGCCATCGCCATTGTTGGTAAGGTATTGTGTTCTTCAAATCGGGTTTTTTTGTACAACTAACGAATGTTGCCGAAATTTATTTGAACATTGCGTAATGTTTCATTTCGACAACGCGCTTTTGGGTTTAGATTCCGTTTGTTTATCGTATAACGAACAAAACGCAAATGGACAATCGAAATGTAATTATTTAAAATGAAAAACGTACAAATGTATTAACCGTAACGTACGTCAGTGAGTCGTTAGGGATTGGCTATAATCGCGGTCGAGCTATAAAATATATTAGTTTCCGACGTCATATTTCATCGTTTAAAATCGTCGGTTGATTGTGTTTTTATACGCATCGTACATTATATTAAAACGTGCGTATGCCATGTAAATGCATATTCTGAAGTAAAGCGTGTTACAGTTCGGGCAAAATAAAAAGCTTCAGCGGTTGTTAATTTGCCTCAACACACTATTACAGAAAGTAGTTACAGTTAAGATTATTACAATGACCAGACTATTATGTTATTAGGCACTGTAGATTTATTAGTATAAACTGGCGTGTAATAATTGTATTATGTCCGTACAAACTTATATGATTAACATGTACACGCGTTGTGGATAGAATTGATTACAGGGTGACGAGAGAAATCGTAAATATCTATGACCTGGACTCTGGGTTCATATATACGTATGATAGGTATGCGGGATTATATATGCTATATATTGCACGGGGTATACATGTTTGTCATACGTTAAGTAATCGATACTATATATATAGGTACGAGTAAAAATGGTTTAGGTACGTAACAAAATGAAGTTGTTCGTTTACCGAGGTATTTATATAAAATTCAGAAAACGTAATATTTATTCTCGGTGGTAACATTTTTATCAAATTGCGAGGAAATTGTTTGGCACACGAGTATTTATAGAAAAATGGAAAAATTTACGCCCGTATTGAGAGATAAAGATGTGTCAACGAACCCGCGAAGAATTTACGCGAACAACGCAACGAAGACGGTGGCGGAATAGCAGAATCCGGCGCGTATCTATTGGTTTCCGGTATTTTACGGTCAAAACGCGAATGACCGTCGTTTGTTGTACATATTATTATTATTAGCTGCGACGACGGTGAGTAGAGGACCGTGACCCGCTTGTGTATGCATGCGTCGTTGTCGTCGTACCTTTTGTTCTCTATAAGAGAAAGTGAATTTTGTTGTGTATTATAAATAATATATTTCACGTGTGTGTGTATGTGTGTAGTTTTGTGTATATGTGTATTGTGCATGCGCGTGCGTGCCCACAATCGTCATCGAAATTTCCATGCGCTCATACGGAACTCTCCAGTATACGATTTAGACATTTACGTAACGTCCTTCGAGCACGCCTTCACCGTCTGGAACGGATTATTATTATTATTATAGTCATCATCATTATTGTTTCGTCGCTGAAACTCGCCATAAGTGTGTAGAATAACGTGCATGTAACGTACTTTGCGTTTTCATTGAATATATTTTATTATATTAATATATTTTTATTGTAAAATTGTAAAATCTATGCGATACACCATGTAGTGCATGTTACAACTTGTATACAGTTATAATATGCTGGTTATATACGTATCGCAACATTAAAAAGAAAAAACCGCCAATATCGACGAAGTGTCGACGTCATATTTAGCGAAGTCCCGAATTCGTACGCTAAATTTGGAATAAATATTTCGAGGGTTAGAGAAATTTGGTACCTAGTAATCTATTAATTGGAATTTCATCAGTAAAATATGAAAACTCGCAGTCTATTGAATATGTATGCGTATCGTATTTGGAATGTAATATTTAATAAATGTGAAAGTGGTGATTGGAGGTGTAGGTCTATTTCTTACTTAGTAGTGCTCTTCTATAATTTTCTCAAGTGTGAGTGCCATGATAATGTACCCACGTATTTATTACATATATATTTTTCGCTATTCTTATGTGCCGCGTGTAGTTCAAACCCCTCATCTCTGCACAAAAATCAATTATAATTAGCCAGGGCAATGTGTCGTATTATAATATCATAACCGAGATAATCAATTGCGAAATAATTATTTTTCGTTGTATTCATTGTATAATACCCGAAGTAAATAAATAAATAATAAGTGTACCTCATTAATTTGTATTACTTTCATCGAGGACGACGTATGTCTAAAAAAATATTCATTAATTCGAAAATTATTACACTAATTATGCTTTGATTGATACGTATTTATTGTTTGCATTATGTACATTATATCACTTAGTACAGGTAAAAAAATGACGTAAATAATCGTGGAAGAATACCGCGGATATTTTAACGAATAATGTATCGTTTTGTATATTTACAGTTAAAAATGAAAGAATGTTTGATTCTAATACATAATGTTTTAACACAAAAGGCGTTTTCCTCAGTGTAGAAAATATCAAATTTTTACGAATGAAAACGTTTTGGGAAATATGTTTAAAGTCATAGATTGCCGTGAGCGTTATGTATTATAGTATTGTATTATATTATAATATATTAATATTAATTAATTATTAATATATAAATATTTTACTACGAAAATCAATAAATGTTCAACGTTCAATAAATTAAATTGAGATATTTTTGTACGATCGTTTAATTGAATTAATTGTCTAGAATATATTTACGATCAGTTTTTTTGTTTGGAGTCAATAAAAAATATACGGTATCTAATTCATGATTAAATCGAAACGATTTTACGCATCTTCAACCACCTATAAATCGCGTACATTGACCTTTCAACAGTAATTTCACGTTTCTTCTGCAATTAAAAAATAAACGAACTTCGACGGTTAAAAAATCATTCTCATCCTGAGAATTACTATCATTCGTATATATTTTAGTGAACGTCTATGTATTTCAATAAAGAGTGTTATAATTGATAAATATATATTTTTGTTTTATACATGTTAGTGGATATGTTTATGCATATTTGATCACGCGTCAGGTAAATAATGACAAAGTACTTAATATTGTTGGTGAGAGTTAGGGTGAAATATAAAATTTGTCAGAAAATATAAAGAATACTTTTTTGTACATATATTCGATATTTTTATGTTAGTAAATTAATTCAAGGATAATCTACATAGAATATGGTTTTATACTATAGTAAGTAATTGGTTACATTTTCTTGATTTAAGTGCTAATTTGTTAAAAAATATCTTTAGAATCCAAATATTTAATATAATTTTTTTATAAACTGCCAATATATATATACATATAAATGTAATTCGGTAATAAAATTGTTTGCGAAATTCAATAATAAAAATGATTCCGATTCGACGATTGAAGAATGTATTAAATTCAATAGCCATTAAACATTGTAATGATAGTGTAGTAATAAACGTGGTCGATAAAGCATTCTAGATAATTACGCAATTATAACGTAAAATGGAATATTTTTACAAAGCTACTAGAAAGCAAATTCAATTTTATCGTGGTTCAAATTAATCCGGTAAAACAATAAATTGTTAAACACATGGAAGTAAAAATAAAAATAACAACTTATAACGACACGTAAATACCGTATTCCCCAAAATTAAAAAATTTTTCTCTTGAGAAAATTTTCTTTTATTGACGAAGAGGACATTTTTGCATGAAGCGAAGATCAATGGGCAAATCATAGAGCACAACGTGTTTTTTAATTATTTAATGATTAGGAAATATATTTTAACTAGTTAACAAATTGGAACATATCGTTTCGTATAATTTTGAATTAATTTAAACTTCGCGGTATTTCATTACCTGTCTTATTACATTGTGCCCTATAATATGCTATATATACAGCAGCTATTCGAAATTTCGTGTATGAATAATATATAATATAGATATAGTATAAGTGCTTATTATATATGAATATAATGTTATTTAGTGTCAATAATGGAATATATTCGTAATTTTATTCCATAGCTTCAAAGAGCATTTATAGATTTTATAATATAAGAATTTTTTATCGTTATTTTTTTGTAGGAATAAGTACAATTTAAACAATAATCACTTTTTAATTTTTCACATACATTTTATTTTCGATTTAGAATAGTCGTTAAATTTAATTGTTTTTTCGTCTGAACAGTATTGATATATAATAGTGTTGTAATTCGCCATGAAACGATTTAATGGAATCACCTAAAGATGAAAAACTAATGTAACTTTCATTCTCATTATAACAACAATAAAATATAAACTCCACTATAAAAGAAACTAATTCGTCGATAAGATAAGCGTAATTAGATCACATAGTGTATAGGGCGCAACTAATGACTTAGTGTATCGCGTCTCCTTTATCGTGTTTTAAATTCATGCACGTTACATTTAATATGTAGGAAGAATCTATTAATTAAATTTTCTTTTTCTCTTATTTTATAGAGTATATTTCTCGTAAGTACACTTATAAATCAGTCTTTTAATATTATAAGGGTAGTTAATTGAAAACGCATTTACTACGTAGTACTTTTATCTATGGACAATGATATTATTGTTAATATTACTAATGCCCGGATTTCAATGCAAAGTACAATATTTCTAGCGTTATAGAATAATACATTTTAATTGCAAAATTTGACGTAACAATTGCTTCTAGATAGAAACATTTATGTCACATTTTCACTATTTTTGCAATTTTAAAGCTTTTTTTAGAATTTTTAAGTTATTTTATTAATTTTTAGTATATATATACGTTGCATATAAAACGATTTTTTTGTGCAAAATTTAAGAATTGAAAATATCTCGAAAATCTTTGTTTTTATATAATATATTTCAGGAAAATTCAAACAAATAGCAATTTTTCGTTTAATTAGTGTTAATATTGCAATCATGTTTGGTTAAAATAATCGTCGTCGTATCATTTCAACAAAGGCATTTTTTTAAATAAAATATTACTAACTAAAAGTGTAAACTATTATAGGTTACATGCTATGTTTAAGACATATAGCTAAATAGAATATAGTAATATTTTACAATTTCGCACGTACAGTCTGATAATTATAATTCGTGTATAATTTGTTTTTAAACGTCTGACGTTTCCGCTTGAGGTGTAACAGTTGCTAGTCTGTACCTACATTTCAGCAGGAATATTTCGAAATTGATATGACCGAAATCACAATATAATTGTTCTGGTGGGCATTTTAGTGTATCATCTGGTATGGTGAAAATATAATAACAGTAATAGTCGAGTGTCCGGTACGTCGACGAGAATGAGTTGTCCAATATAGTATCGATTTTTTCAGTACGGTTCTTCTCGAGTCACGACCCTGGTACAACCGAAAACCGTTCAGTTCTCTGCGTGTTTTTGTCGGACAGTGGGAATGAAGGGGAGAGAGCAAATAATTGCATACATTTGCAGTTATCCAACAACAATAATAAAGTAGAAACGAAAATCGTGAAGCGATTATCCTTGGACGCCGATATATTATCATTATCAGTTATAAGTTCGTGCATAAAAGAACTCACCGATACGCGTTTGAAAAATAATTTTTCTCGTATTTATAAAGAAATGCCTATTTTTAACAATGTACAGTTCCTTTAAAACACTAAAAATGTTCAGTTAATTTTAAAGAAGAGTTTTTGTTACATTTTATCAGTTTCTATAATTTAACGAAAATTTTAATTGTCCTACCTTCAAGAGTTTCAAATAGATTTAAATTTTCATTATAAATGTATATATAGTAGCATCAGTTCGAAAAAAAAATTAAGTCTCTATAAATTATTTAACCGGAGTTTTTGTGTACTACGGAGTTTTATTTAGATTGTATAATCTAACAAAACTTTTCAAAGTATGTATTTGTTCTGGAATGAAAATAATTTTTTTCATAGATTTTGGGTCTGTCATATTTTATTAAAATATTTTTCAAATTATTCAATTCACCAAAAATATACGAAACTAATTAAAAAAGTCCATTTCTGTATTTAGGCGATTTTTGTTTTAACTTTCAAAGAATTTGCTTAATTTTTTTCTATAATTTGAACACAGTTAAATCCGTAATTCAATTTTTGTATAAATGAAAAGGTTCAATATTTATACTATAAATTAAAAAAAAATACGACGACGTACCGCTAAAAATACATATTAAGGTTGAAGTCTCATATTTGTTTTGAAATAAATTTCTAAATAATTTAATTTAGCTAACTATTGACCAGGTCTCTAAACTATACCTTCTTCAGAAATAAAGTCGAATTAACTAAAAATATACTTTAACGAGTTACAATGACGTTATGGTCAAATTTGAAGAAATAAATGTTTTTCAATATTCATTTAGTCGTGTCATCGAAGAATTGTTTTCTATCTTTCATACAGAAGTAATTAATATGCAATAAAATCACGCACTTAAAATCAAACATCGAAAAGAAAAATTAATTTTTAGAAATTTCTCACCATTATATTTCAATTTAAAACATTTTGTAATTATATATATATATATATATATATGTCATAACCAGTTTGATATAACTTTTACTAAAATTAAATTAATTGAGTCAAACGATATATGTCAGCTATGTCAGACAAATATTTAGAATACGTTTTGGGAGTTAAAACATGTAACATACATGCACAACTGAACGAAGTAGTAGAAAAACGTCGATTTTATACTTCTCGTTAGCAAAAAATTAACAATTTATAAAATAATGAATAGTATTAACGTTATTTTGTTGTATAAGTTATGTTAACGTTTCGAAATGTAATGACGCGCTTCGTTATTTTTACTAAGTGGGAGAAACCGTTGATGTATCAAAATAAATAAAAATCGTTTTAAAACATTTAAAGAAAATTGATCTGATACTGACGGATGCTTGGCGAATGAAATTAACGGAGAAGAAAGTATTTTTCTTTTAACGTGGTCTTTTCTTTTTAAAATACACGTTTCGGGTTTTTGTATTTTTATTTTGAAGTTTTGAGGTTTTATTTTAAAATTATTTTTTGTGTGTTTTTCTTTTCTAATGTTAATGGAACTCGTTATTAGTTGGAGTGAGCTTCGAACTTCACTATGCATTTAAAAAAAGGTGTTTTACCTTTTTATCTCGTGTTCGGTGTAATATAGTTATTGAAACGCTAATTAATAAAACGATCGACGGTCTCATAAAAAGTTATTTTATAAAATATTTAACTACCGAAGGTGTATATGAACTGTGTACAATTATACAATTTTAACGGAACGGATCTATCGCGTCTGTTATATTTCTATAAAATTAGACGTTACGTACGCTGCTCGGCCCATCGGAACCTTTTAATTTGTTACACACTTGTCGGGGGCTTTTAAGTAAAAAAAATTGGAGATATTCTGCCCCTTCCTCTAACACTGGATACAGACTATAAGCGACGACGAAACGATTGGCGCATGGTTTGCGTGGGAAGATTTGCTCCATCCCGTGTGCGTTTAGTAATTGTACAGGACAAGACTTCGAGTACTATTGGGATTCCACGTTTTTGATGTCCGTTACACGGCGGATTACGTACACGTCCGGCACGAAAATTCCGCGATACGGTAACGTCGTTGTTTGTACGGACAATGAACGGACTCGTCGACGACGGCGGTGGCGATTACGCGACCGTTGCGTGGCGCGTCCGTCGTAATCGCTTCGATTTTTCGCGTGTCCAGTTACGTGTACGTTAATACTTCTGACGGACATTGTTCGCTGTGGCGCGAGACGAGGAAATAATAGAAACGAGACACACGTATCGTCCGTTGAACCCCTAACACCGGACGCCAGTACAGTATTGTTGTCGTCGTCGTCGCGTAAAATGATCGTGGAGCGCGTTCGACAGGCGTAAAACTACGACTAGGACCGCGGATTCTCTCACAAGATCGAACAATCAATGTGCACGCGCGCGCAAATGTGTGTATAGGTATCGTATGGACATCTCTACAGCGTTATGAAAATTACGTTCCTGTTGTACTGTCCCGTCGTGTTACAATTGACGGCGACACATATAATTACGCTCTACGATACAAAACCGACCGCGATTTCGAACACGTCCAACAATACTGTACTTATTATACGATGCTTGTATTATGTGTGATGACTGTTATACACAATCGGTATAACGTGTCATTATCATACCTTTAGTTATAGGTTATATAGTACGCGTACATATATCGCGGGAGTACACGGTAAATTTATAATTCGACGGTACTGTGACCGCGGTTAAACGAGATTTTGAATTCGGATGGTTCGTTGTCGATCGAATTATTATTATTTTTTTTTTTGGTAATAAGAACAGGACCACGTTCTGTTTCGTATTTGATCGAGCTCCTATACTTTCGACGCCGATACATTCGGGTTTGCTTTATTAGCGGTATCGTATTTCGATAAATTAAACACGGCCCGTATTTAGTGATGGTCGTGAACTTTATGTACACGTGATAAAACTTGATTGGTTCCTCAACGTGATTTATTCGAAACACATCTAACCAAACACAATCTAATAAATACATTATTTACGATAATTGAATATTTAGCGGTCTAAAGTTCGTACTCGGTTTAAGTAATATTTTCGTCTTTATATTTTTCAAAGTAATTAAAGTTATTATAAAATTGTAATTACTTAATTTTTCTATATTTTAATTTGAATTCTGTTTTTTTGTGGGTAAAATTAGGTATAAGATATACGTATTATTTGTGTTTAATTTTAATTTTCTGTATTTTATTTTAGTACTTTGTTGTACTTGGTTTGTTGATAATTATAATAATTTTTATAGTAACGATTATTCATTTCGCTTTATAAAAATTGATTTTTATTTGAATAATAAATTGATATCAAAAGTAAAAATATCGAACGGTTTTCTTAAGGATATATTCTGAAATTTAGGTATATAAAATTTAAAAATATAAGAAATAATAATAAGAAACATATATATTTATGTACGAATAATTTACACTTTAATTATACATTTTAATGGAAATTCCGATCATTGATTAAACGTAACACTATTTGCTACGTATACGAATTCAATTTGTGAATACTAATTTGTGTAACTGTACTGACTTTGTTAAAATATAAACATAATTTGTCTTCTATTGTATAATAATATACCACTGTAGTGACGATTATGTTTAATTTGAGAATATACTTAACACTGGTTGTATTTTTGTTAGAAATTACTAATTGCAAAGTTAAAAACTTAAACGTTAAATGAAAAATGAATAATATTTGTGGTTTTAAGCGAAAAATTGTGACAGTTATCATAATTGTTGAGCTTAAGTAGTTTATACTGATAGATAATAAATAAAATAAAAGTGTAACCACTAGAACGTTAAAGTAATAATTATAAGTTCGTAGAAAAACGATTTTAGTCAAATTATGTATATATTATATTATCCGTGTTTCTAATTAGAAATTGGAGCGTTCTAATACGAACATAATTGAGATTATACTTATTATATAGAAAAATGAATTGAAATTTGATGATTCCCGGTTAAGTATATGTTATATATAAAAAATTGATATTACCAAGTATTTTTGTTTTGATTTTAAATAACGTATCTTTTCGGTCTCCAGTATTATTTTAAAAATATTAATATAAAATCCATTATATTATATTACAGGTGTAACATTAAAATGACGACGTAATTACGTAATATTATCGTGTTTAAGATGTTTTCGAAATCGATTTTTTCGTGTAATATAAGAAGGTTCGTACGATAATTATAAAGCCGATGAGTGTCAAGAGAATAAAGGAAAATGCAATAACGCAATAGTTATAGGTTGGATCTTATATCAGTTACGACGGAGAGAAAATAAAAGTTCTTTGCCCTTTCGTTCAAAGGAAATATACGCGAGTAAATGGAAATAAAAATCAATGTAGGATGACTGGCAGTGATTATAGAAAAAAAAACACATTGTACAACGGAAAATATATATAGTGCGACCTTGTGTTTCTTTGTTCTGTCCGTGAAATGTTTCTTAGAAAAAAATTATATGTATATATACATACGTTCATGTTCACACCCGATTAAAATGTGAATCAATCATGGGAAATGTTGGGGAAATGATGATGGCTATTTCAAATTGCAACAAATGTCGACATATTCGTTGATGTAACTATTTGTCGGTGGGTAGGAGGAGGCGAAAATCGTGAGATTTTACAGGAAATCGAAATATACGAGAAAAATAAATAATTCCTCTCTCTCGTTCCAATAGTTTAAAATGAACCGTAAAATCGTGTTTACCACATATCGGTACTCACATTGGTTCAATCGAATGTAAGATCATTTCGATAGATGTAAACAATTGTGCGTACAACGGTGAAATTATTATTATCTAAGTGGCGTATCAAATTTTATCTAATGCAAATGTCAAGGTTTCTCGGATGTCTATGAATCGGTTGAGCAGTCAAAGATGAATGTTTTAAGATGGCTAACTGCTTTGTTACCATTACGGGCAAGTGTCCGTAAATTGTATTTAATAGATTCATTCAAAGTGTGTGAACCGAATTATGTTATGTGTGCACGTCGGAATCAATACGAAAAACGATTACGAAATATCGTGGTACGATAACGTTATGTTTCTTTTATTACGCGTGTGACGGCGCTAGATATATAGATCACTCACAATTACTTGTACGACAATATATAATAAGTGTTTATTTTTCTTCTGAGAAATCGAGTCATTGAGTATTATTATATACGAATTAATAATTTCACACTTGTACGTATTCGGGGGTTGTACACACAAAGTTATACAAAGTCTTCAGCATGATCTCTCACGTACGATAAAAGCTATTTTAACCGTGAACTACAATAACAATAATTATATCTTCTCATTTATACTTACCATAAAAGACGAAAGCGTAAAAAAAAAATTCGTCTAATAACTGACGATATAGTTATCGTAGTTATCACACGTCAACTGAATACACAAACACTAAACACAAACACAAAACAATATTGACCAAAAGATATAACTCGTATTTGGACTATACGGTACCTACCAAATATCGTACTCAATATTGCACACAGCTCGTTCTATCATCAAAATCAGGTTATAGTTTCCGGACGATTGAATGTTGACACTCGCGATGGTGGATCTGTAATATTTTTTGGTCACCTCATTCCGCGTTTATGTTTGGGACCATGTTGATCTAGTTACCGATAAATGAAGCACATGTACAGTTCGTATACCTATACATATAAATATATACACGTATATATAAGCGCTTAGACATACTAATAAGACACGCATGCGTGTGTACGTATGGGTGTCGGGAAAACCGCAAACAGGTGATAGTCATAATAAAAACGAATAGAAATAATAATATTACGTTGTACGATTCGGTCAACGAACAGACCGGAATGAGAGCATAACGCGTCGGATGCCTCTTCCTTCGCCTTCTTTCGCGTAAACGTGGCAACAGAAAGAATCGTTTACAAAACATAATATTTACGGTTGTACCGATGAGACTTTGCTGTCGATCGCTAATTACGGTTAATACACACATACACACGTACAACAATGTTAATGACGGTAATAATAACGTGTTGTCGAATATTTATTTGGAGACGTCTATGAATAGGGTATTCTGCGAAGTACGAGGACGGGCGGACGGGTGGTGAACGAAGAAAAGACAAAAATGGCGTCCTCATTTTTGTAGTCCTGTCGATACAACAATAATATATCATACGCTACGACGTGACCGATGGCGCGTATAACTGTTATACGATTATTTTCAGATTGGATGAATTGAATTCTCGGATTTACCGTGAAAAATTGTCATTTCAGACAATTATTCCCAAAATACGGTCGTTAATATCGCGGAGCTGTTTGGTTTGGTACTTGATAATTTAGCGATTCATTTTTGATGTTACCATGACGACATGGCGCAATAACAACGATACATCGTTTTATCAGCCGAGAACAGTTACGGAAATTTGAAAAATATCTCGCGATATCTCGTTGCTATGGATCGTTTGACATAATAGTGTGAACTATTTTAGATTTGTTACACTTTGGATTTTTATAAATAATTTCGTACACTTTACTATTTCGATATATATCCTCGTCGAAAATGTATTTCATGGTTATTATTACCTAGTTATAATAGTTGTGGAACTAATGGCCATCAAAATATAAAAATGAACGTGTTAATTTTTGTTGTATCGAAAATTAAAAATGTATTCACAACATATATAACTTAAACTTGGGAACAAATCGAACTGTACCTTATATGTATTAGTAATATATATATTTTAATTATAGAAAAGTGTCCAATATATATATTATTATATAATATATTCAATATACCTATTGTTTATTTTTTATTTTATGCAGTGACTTATTTACCAGAATTTATATGCCAGGTCAGTTGGCTTATGACTATAATGAATTTTTGGGGTAGAACATAATTTTTCAACCTACTAACCCGTTATGATTTAAGGGATTTCACGATTGGCCCAAGTATTTGACGAATTATAAAAAAAATAAAAATATAAAAAAATATCTATCGTATTGGTTTTGTTTTGAAAATTTTCATTTTTAAAAACAATAATTATATTTTAGGTTCTGAGAAAACTGAAGAATGTTTTTTTCTTATAACGATGTTTATTTTTAGTTTTTTATTTTGTCTGTCAACACGTTTTAACGTAGAAAGAGCGGAAAATGATCTGTACTGGCGTTACTTCCTAGTTACAAATCGTATTTGGCTGGTACTTTATTTGATCCGTTTCCAATAATTCTCTTAAACTTAAGAAAATGTTACGGGAAATGTTCGTAAAATTGCAAACAAAATATTAGTAAAAAAGTAATCATATCCGTTTTAGATAGGCGCGTTTCTCGTATTTAATGTATATTACATTTTTCTCACATTAATTACACATTTAGAAGTATATTTTATGAGAGAATTTAAAAAATTGACTGTCATACATTTTTCTACCTGTGTGATATTAAACTTCCAAGAACTACATGCAATAATAGTAAATACTTTCGAGTAGGACTGTTTTTTAAATGTAATAATTTAGCGTTGCTTTCAACTTTAGAACAATAGTATAACTTAAACAATATCCGACCAAGTGATCCATTTAAACCGACATCCACAAACCGTTACATTTATTTTTAATAAACTTTTTCAGCTCTCTTTCTTGCATGTTGCAACGTAATATACATTTTAGTTTTGGGTCATAGTAAAATTTGTGTATAAAATTTATTTTTAATTTTAACTACACAGGTGTCTAAAAAATATTAGTGAATTGCGAAATACACATTTTACCGTGGAAGTTTTTAGTATGTTGGTCAACAATATTTATACGGTTAAATAGTCAATGTAAATTTATTGTTTGCGACGAGGATACATTAAACAATTTCGTCATTTGAAATGTTATTTTAATTGTATTGTAAAAAATACATTTAGTTATAGGGGTAAGAAAATTCTATATTTTTTGTTACGTGAAAGTAATTCTATCATATTAATAGCCAGTTATATTTATTCGGTGCCTTTAGACAATAACAATAACTTAGTAGGTTATCTGTATGTATACTTGCAGGTATATATTAGTGACCGTGATAAATATAATATATGGATTATATTATTGCCTATAGACGTTAATTTGTCGTTAATAATTGGCACGGATGTTTAAAAATGTCGAAAAAAATGTCGTAATGGAAATTAATTACGGACTCGTGACACAATTTCTGTAGTGATCATTGAGACGACTTTGAAATTAGCATAAAAACTACTTTACGGATATATTACAGAAATTTTCTACACCTACGTTAAACGAATCTGTCGGCTGCTGCGTTGTATGCCACGAATGTTCAATTACTGGTCACTAATTCTGTTTGTCGTTTTCGTTAACGTTTTAACGAGTAAAATATCGAAATTATTGTAGCTGTTCCTGACTTCGAAACCTTGTTAAGCGTTTTTATTTTCGTTTCATTAATTTTATGTCGACATTATATTGCCATTGTATATTTGAATTTCGAAAATCGAATATTGTGAAAACGTGAACACTTAATATTACGTATGTATGTCAACGTATACAA